>JBBPNN010000464.1:0-23294 GCA_038090935.1 Hortiboletus campestris
CGAGGATGGTGTTCAGGGGAGGGACATGACGATCGGTGCATGGAGAGGAATGCGGGATTCTGTAATGAGAGCGGGCGGGTTGGGTCGGTTTGGGTCAGGCGAGGAGTTCAACCAGGCAGTGGACGGAATTTCGGAGGAGTGGGACAACATTGAAGGTTCTCACACAACAGTGCGGGCCTTTTACGGTCGGAAACCTCTGTGAAGAAACTATGAACCTCACCTTTTTTGTTCGCATATATTATTCTTGGACGTTAATGAGTAGTGGTTTCTCGGCTCCGGAGAAAGGAGCATCCAGTTATCTGATGGGTGTATGCTCTACGTTTGGATGGCGATAGTGTTCCCCGAGTCGATTCCTACGTTAATCGCGATGCCAATGGCGGTGTCATTCAATGCGTTCTTCAAAATTCTGGAAGAAGAAAGGGAAGAAGAATTGCTTTCTGCTTTCTGCGAAGCGCTGCGTCGCTTGGGTTGATCAGGGATCCGGAAGGGTTGAATACGCCGACGCTACTACTTCGCGGATGGTCCGCGCGTTCGTTCCTGATGGCGGGTTCTCTTCCGACTTGGAATGCACAGGACAAAGAGCGATACACCGACGCCTTGTGCTAGCGCTTGCAATCTGTTTTCCATCTTCTGCGAGAAACCGGGCCCTGATTCGTCATTGTACCAGGTAGATTGGATTTGACAATTGATTTCTTTGTTTGACGACCGAGGGGTCGATGTCCATACCGCGGCGTGGAAAGATTTTGATACAAATATGTGCTCAAGAACAAATTGGAGCGGTTGGTCGTTCCTCTTTCGCCGGAATATCGAAGGGACGGGTGCCCCAGGACAGAGGGTACGGGACGACGCGGTAAGAATAATAACAAAGAATCTTGTGTGACTGAGCTCCGTCAAACAAGTAGAGAGTAGGAAATTACACCTCAGACGCGAGCTGATACTTCTCCAGATTCGTATGTACGGCAAGCCCTCCCTAGAGGGTAGAAGGGATCCATGATCGACCATGTTGATTCTTGAAGGATGATGTCCATCGTTCGTCGAATTCGTTCGTTCGAAGACAAACGAAGGGATGAATTACAGTTACATGTCGAATTGGAGCTCGACTAAGGGAATCGTGACGATGAGCTACCATTCGTGGCTGAGGGAGCTTCGTAAAGTTGTATTGTATACGGTGTACTGTACTACCGATGGATGAACACGAAAGGTAATTGTCCTTCGAGTTATCCCCTGTCACGTGGTTTGTCTATGTCCAAACTGGGGTTAACGCGTGCGAATCTGCGCAGCCCTTTCTCTCCACGATGGAATCACGACGTATTTCCTTTACTTTTTCATTTTACATCGGCAACGTGCCCTCGTTCTTATATGCCAAGCATGGTAGGTGTGTGCTTCCCGTTCTGGTCCATCTAATTCGATTCTGGTTCTATCCCACCCCTAGATTACGACCGACTCGACAGATTGGTCTAGGGTTCTCCGAGACCATTTACGTGACCCGACCGCTGAATGATCGGCGCCTGCTGGGCCCTGGCGTGCTGTTACAGCATCACCGATTATGCAAATCGACTAGCCTCTTTCACCCATGGTCGTCACTGGGTTCATCGTCACCCAGACAACAGTGATTTTTAACGAAATTGATAGACGACACTCTGCCCTTCGCACACGAATGGGACAAAGATACATACCCAATACTCTCGTCTGTTCGGGGTAGCGTTTATATATTCCTTGACCATCAGGGTTTTTTCTTAGCTATCACCATTACCGTGTCCATCATGCCTGTGCTCGACCACGCCAAGTGTCTCGTTATCGCCCCAAAGTCATCCACCACCACCACCCCTCGAACGTTTCCGTCCCTTTCAATACGTTGTACCTAGGAACCCTGCCAAGCGAATAGGTCAGCAAACCTGCTGATTCATTTGAGGCATCGAGGGGTGAATGATCTTCGGGAATGGGACCGATACGAAGGTGTCCTCTCGGGCCGATGACCTAACAGCATCATAATTCTTTCGCGTTGCACTCACGCCCTCCGATGACGTCCCGGGGCAAATGGTCTTTTCGAGCGCGTTCAAAATCATATACCCGTGCCACCATACCTGCATCGCATTCTAAGGCTTCCCATCCACACCTACTACCATGAGGCAGGTCACATCATCTGCTCCTCTGTGGTCCAAACTGGCGCTTGACGCGTCTGCTTCATCAGCGGACATGGTCGCGTCACTCGGAATGAACCATAAATGTGGGTTGTGCCCGACAGCTGTATGGGTACGCTCACTATGGCAACCTGGAGGGTATGTTGGCAGTTGACGCCCGAGGAGATGGCACCGACGACACAGAAATCAGGATGCGTTTCCAAAGACGACGATCATCATCTAACCGTTATGGAAAATAAAACTCGGGAGCCTCGTGAAGACATTAGGGTTATCCCGTTTCTCCCACATCCTATAGTAGCAGGTACAGGCGGTGACCGAGGATGTGTGTGTGTTTCACAACAGGGCGAAAAAGTAGGGTGCAGGTAACTTTGCGACGAGTGAAATTGGTGCTCGTTCAACACAGCTTCCATGTAGTGGGTGTGATGAAACCTGTGTATCGTTGCCTTTTCGGCTGGCGCCCGGTGCCCGCACGCCACGTACCAGCGTTTTCCCAAGCCACCTTGTTGAATCGAGCTCAGCGGGCCAGTATGGATTCAAAAGGTACTTGTCTCTTTCTGTCGACGTGCAGAGCAGCGTAATGATGTGCCTACCAGTTGAACGGTTGCATTCCCGGGCAGAATCTCTCGTCACCAAGTTTGAGCAAGGAGGGGGGAGGAGCTACATCGAGGAGGCGATTGATCTTGGTCGTGAAGCGCTGCAACTTTGCCCATCCGGGCACCCAAAGCGACCTCGCACTTCATCTCTGTGATCGCTACAACCAATTTGGGGCGATGAGTGACTTGGAAGAGGCCATCATCCTCGATCGAGAAGCACTCTACCTTTGCCCAGAGGGACACGCTGAACGATCAGTGTCGTTGAACAACCTTGCAATTAGTCTCTTCGCCCGGTACAAGTAGTTCGGGGCGATGGAGGACCTCGATGGGGCCACTGTCCTCGATCGAGAAGCACTCGACATTCGCCCACAAGGACACGTAGATCGGTCGACTTCTTTGAATAACCTTGCAGTTCGTCTCTTCGCCCGGTACAAGCAGTTCGGGGCGATGGAGGACCTCGACGAGGCCACTGTCCTCGATCGAGAAGCGCTCGACCTTCGCCCACAAGGACACGTAGATCGGTCGACTTCTTTGAATAACCTTGCAGTTCGTCTCTCTACTCGGTACAAGCAGCTCGGGAGAAAGGAGGACCTCGACGTTGCCATCGTCCTTGGCCAAGAAGCACTCAACCTTCGCCCGCAAGGGCACCCGGATCGGTCGACGTCTTTGAACAACCTTGCAGTCCGTCTCTCCACTCGGTACAGGCAGCTCGGGAGAATGGAAGACCTTGACAAGGCCATTGTCCTCGGCCGAGAAGCACTTGATCTGTTTTCGCAAGGACATCCAGATCGATCGACATCTTTGAACAACCTTGCAGCTCGTCTCTCCACTCGGTGCAATCGGCTCGGGGGAATGGAGGATCTCGACGAGGCAATCCTCCTTGATCGAGAAGCACTCGGCCTTCGCCCGCAAGGATACCCAAATCGGTCGCAGTCCCTGAATAACCTTGCAGTTCATCTCTCAGCTCGGTACAAGCAGCTCGGGAGAATGGAAGACCTCGACGAGGCCATTGTCCTCGATCGGGAAGCACTTGACCTCCGCTCGCAAGGGCACCCAGATCGGTCGCAGTGTTTGAACAATCTTGCAGTTCATCTCTCCACTCGGTACAAGCAACTCGGTGGAATGGACGACCTCGACAAGGCCATTGTCCTCGATCGAGAGGCACTTGACCTTCGCCCGCGGGGTCACCCAGATCGGTCGCTGTCTTTGAACAACCTTGCAGTTGATCTCTCAGCTCGGTACAAGCAACTCGGGGGAGTGGGTGACCTCGACGAGGCCATTGTCCTTGATCGAGAAGCCCTCGATCTCCGCCTGCAAGGACACCCAGATCGGTCACACTCTTTGAACAACCTTGCAGTTCGTCTCTCCACTCGGTACAACCAGCTTGGAGGAATGGAAGACCTTGACGAGGCTATTATCCTCGATCGAGAAGCACTCGACTTTCGCCCGCAAGGACACCCAGATCAGTCGAGATCTTTGAGCAGCCTTGCAGTTCGTCTCTCCTCTCGGTACAAGCAGCTCGGGGGGGTGGAGGACCTTGACGAGGCCATTGTCCTCGATCGGAAAGCACTTGACCTCCGCCCACAAGGACATCCAGATCGGTCAACGTCTTTGAACAACCTTGCGGTTGATCTCTCTACTCGGTACAAGCAACTCGGGAGAATGGAAGACCTCGATGAGGCCATTGTCCTCGATCGAGAGGCACTTGACCTCCGCCCGCAAGGACACCCAAATCGGTCACAGTCTTTGAACAACCTTGCACTTGAGCTCTCCGCTCGGTATAAGCAGCTGGGAGCAATGAAGGACCTCGATGAAGCCATTATCCTCGGCCGACAAGCGTGCGACCTTTGCCTACAAGGGCACTCTTTTCGATCCGACTCGTTGATTAACCTTGCACGCCACCTCTGTGATCGATTCACACATTCGGGGCAATTGAAGGATAAAGAGGAGGTGTTCAGCCTCTACGCTCAACTCGCACATGTGTTGTGTCCACCGCCGATCTTTCTGCCGCTAGAGAATGGATTCGTATGGCTCAACACTTTCGGCATCCTACTATACTTCTCGCATATAAAACCTCTCTTCGATTACTTACACAATATCTGGCCACTCTACCGTCATTACCTCAACACCTTGCCATCCTCAAGAACCTCACTTCGTCACTCGCAGTGGACGCGTTCTCAGCCTGTCTTCATGAATGTGCTCCTGCCCATGCAGTCGAGCTTCTCGAAGAGGGCCGGGGTGTCTTCTGGAGCCAGCTTACCCGTCTCCGTTCCCCGCTTGATGATCTCGTGATATCTGGTCCGGCAGGAAAGACGCTGGCAGATCATTTCGCTCGGCTCGTCTTGCTCATTCGCAATGCCCTCAATTCACCTGGTGCAGATCAGCATGAGCGCCTGTGCCACCTCAACGTCGAAATGCACAGGGCTGTAACCAAAATTCGCAACCTACCCGGTTTCTCTCGTTTCCTTCTTCCCTCACTCTTCCCTGATCTCCAACGTGCGGCCAGTGGGGGACCGGTCATCATCGTCAATGCAAGCCAGTATAGCTGTGCCGTGCTCATCGTCTTGCTTCATCGCGATCCTGTTCATATTCCATTGCAGATCACGCAGGAAGGTGTTCGAGACCTGTCAACGGAGCTCCATACCTTGACTGTGCGCGCAAAAAGGGTCGACGTGACGAAAGAGCTTGCGATTTTCTTACGCAAACTTTGGGATCAGATCGTTTCGCCCATCGTCGATTTCCTCCGGACGACACATCCATCTCAATCACGCATCTGGTGGTGTCCCACCGCCGAGTTCTCTCTGCTTCCCTTGCACGCTGCTGGTCCCTATAGGAAGGGTCAGCAGAACCTCACAGATATCTACATTTCGTCCTACACCCCAACCCTGACTGCCCTCATTCGTGCTAGACGGTGCGATCCGTCGAGTTCTGCAACACAACGAAAGCGTTTCATCGCCATTGGCCAAGCCAAAGCTGTTGGCGAGAGTGAACTAGTTTCTGTTGGGGCGGAACTGGACGGCATCGGTCGGCGCGTCGATGGCCTCGCCACATTCGCGCGCATAGATGGAGAGGAATCTTGCATTCCCCGGGTTGTCGAAGAGCTCGGCAAGAACGATTGGGTGCACCTTGCGTGTCATGGTCTTCCAAATCCAAAGAAGCCCTTCGAGTCCGCATTCGCCTTGAGCGACGGACACTTTACGATCCAACGCATTATCGGGTGCGATTTGAAGAATACAGAGTTTGCGTATCTCTCTGCATGTCATACGACTGTCGGAGACGAAGAGAGCCCGGACGAGGTGATCCATCTCGCGTCGGCGATGCAGTTTTGCTGGGTTCCGTTCTGTGATCGGGACGATGTGGGGGGTGGACGATGCTGAGACGAACAAGATCACGTCGACTTTCTATAAACATATGGTGGACGAGTCTGGTGTTCTTGATCATACCCGTGCAGCGTTCGCGCTGAACGAGACGATGAAATCTGTGAATGTACCATTTGATCAACGGATTCTTTATATCCATCTCGGTGCCTAGCGCTATCAAATACATATGCTATCCATCGTTTCGGGGGTCGTGCGAGGCCCAAGTGTATACGATATGGGATCCTCGCATCTGTAGCCTGTAGCACGCATGGACAGAAGCCGAGCGTCATACGAGAGCGCGATGGGATCCAGCAATACTCCAATCTGGTACTGATGGCCTTGCGTTGTCGAGACTTTCGGAGAATTTCACAAGCAGTCGTCCACACCACTCCTTCAAGCTCGAGGTGGACCGGGCTCCAAACAAAGTGAATACTTCTGCCCGATTATGTACCCGAAAATTAGCACTACGACGCTGAAGCCATTACCTACCACATGGAACACGCCTCCATCTTACAAGTTACAATCCTTGAAACGCACCCTCGACGACAGCCCTCTGCTGCACTTGATAATCCTTTACAATCGCCGTCACCGGCACCGCATCCTCACGTCGACCAACGAACCCCACCTCCGCACGTTCGGCACCTAACCCACTCAACACCGCTCCCAACCTATCCTTGACGTGTCCCCACGCACCCTGGTTCTTCGGCTCTTCCTGTACCCACAACCATTCTGGCTTCGCGCTGGAGGTCGTGTAAGGCCTGAGGACGTCCGCGAGGTAGGCAAACGGGAACGGCGCGAGCTCTTCGATTCGTATTAGTGCGACTCGGTCTTCCAAGCCCCGTGCAGCACGTTCTTTCGCGAGCTCGTAGTAAATCTTTCCGCTCACTAACACGACGCGCTCGATTTCCCCCGTCGGCGGGTGTGCATCAGGAAGGACTGGCTGGAATTGGGTACCAGGAAGCATTTCGGAGAGCTTAGAAGAAGCAGCCTAGAGCCAGGAACAAACTAAGCCCGGTAAGAAATAAAAGGCGGTATCAACGTACTGCTAAACGGAGGAGACCCTTGGGTGCAGCGACGACAAGAGGCTTGCGATAATTCCTCTTTATTTGGCGACGAAGGAGATGGAAATATTGCGCTGGTGTGGTGGGGAAGACGACATGCATGTTGATATTCGCCTTGGACCCGGGCACGTAAGGATCGTTCGTGAGCTAATTTCATACGATTAGTACGATTAGATGAGTTTGCATGGATGTATACCTGTAACATTCTCTCGATGCGATTGGAGGAGTGTTCTGGTCCGGCGCCATCCAAACCGTGAGGCAGTAGGAGTACAATCCCACTTTGCTTCAGCCATTTAGCTGTGATTGCGAAGGATCACTATTACGGTACATACAAGGAAACCCAGGTCACTTACTTTCAGCGCTAGAGATGAACGTATCGATGATGATTTGGGCACCATTGAAGAAATCACCGAACTGACATCAAACTAGTCGGTCGTCGGTACCGCAGAGAATGGGAACATGTCAATACCTGAGCCTCCCAGATGGGCAAAAGATCGGGCCTCTCCCAAGAAGCGCCATACTCGAACTGTGGACATGTCAACTATCACCAGCACCACTTTGCGAGATATCTCACCCCAAGAACCGCCATCTCGCTCAATGAACCTTGGAGTATCCGTTCTATCGGTGGTGCAAACAACACAGTAAAAGGTACCCACTATTGGCAAGCTCTAGCTTCCCAACCGCTCCGGTCGGTGCATGGTTCAGTGGAACGACCACCCCTTCTGTGTTTTGGTCGACGAGCATCGCATGACTTAAAGGAATCATAGAAAACTGGGATGAGAAACGGACATCGCATCAGAAGTAACGAGAACCTACCGGTGACTAAACGTTCCTCGACCAACATCTTGTCCCGCGATCCGGATGTCACATCCATCGAGCATGAGCGTACCAAATGCCAACGCCTGTCAAGGGCGGTGAGCACACGTTTTGTGTTTCGTCCCCAGGAGCGAAAGCGCGTGCCTCGGCAGTGGCCCAATCGATACCCTCTCCCTTGTCCAAGCTCGCCAACCGACTCTTGACATGTCGCTGTAATCGAGGGTGGATCTCCTGAAGAATGGCCACAAACCCAGTTACAGCCTGCCGAAATTTGAGAAAGCAATACGTACGAATCCAGCTGGAACCTCAACGCTTCCACGTCCAGCCTTTTGTAGCACCTCGGTAGGTACCCCCGTGTCAAATGTCTTCGCCTCCTTCGAACCCGGCCAGACCATAGGAACCGCTTTCCCATCGATAACGACGGACTTCCATTGGCCCTCGAACTTGACCGAGGGAGGAGAATACGTCGCAGAGGCAGTGAGAGCGACATTGAGCACGGCCTTGTAGGAACTTCGGACCGAGGATGCGGAATCTTGAGAAATAATGCCATCGGACTAGTATTACACAACGCCGGTGACACGATCAGTAAGAAGTCGCGCCACGAGCACACACACATGCTCGCAGCAAGCATGTAACGCACCATCAGTTTATCCTCGTATAGTTGAGGCACGCTCCGCCTTGACCGGATCTTCTGGTACATAACCGGCTGGGTGTATGCAGGTTCGTCCAATTCGTTGTGACCCCTGAAGATTGGGTTCACGATTTCCGTGGTTCCATCAAAAGGAGATGCTTACCAACGGCGATACACCATCAGATCTATGACGATATCCTTCCTAAAGTGATTTCTATACTTGAACGCGATCTCGATTGCGCGAGAAACATCTATGGGGAGAACCATTAGTCTGGTGATCTTCTATGTGTGCAAGGAACCCGGCAGAAGACGGGGAGTTACCTTCAGGATGGTCGCCGTTCACATGCAGGACAGGGCAGTTGACCATCTTCGCAACATCTGAACAATATAGTGAAGACCGCGCAGCAGAAGCGGGTGTCGTGTACCCAATGCTAGAAGTCAAATCGTCAGGTAGAGATGGGTCGAACAGGGTTGAACGCACTTGTTGCTGGTTATTCGTAGGGATGTGAGAAAAAATCGACAAGCGCAGTGCGGAGGGGAACGTACTCGACCACAATGTGTACACTTCCCCCGCTAGTATAATGTGGCAAATTACCTACGGGATAAATGATCAGAAACACGTAACATCATGAGACAAATAACACATACTCAAACCGAGTGTCTCCATGATCACACCTTGGCCCGTGAAGCTCGCATCTCCATGGAGTTGTACGCACATCACCTTTGTACGCCACCGTCGCTTGACATATGCTTTCACAAACAATCGTCATGACGTACCTTATCTCCGAGCATACATCCTTCTGCCCCAGCACTCCCCTTCTCGAGGGCCTTAAGAAGACTATACTGTTTTGCGCGGGCCTTGCCTAGCGCAACTGGGTTCACGGCCTCTGGAGTGGAAAGGGATCAACAAACCAGTATAATGTATGTATGCACCCGACACGAAAAGGAACACGGCAAAAAAGTGTGCACGTATAAACAAAGAGGACGTACCCAGATGTGATGGGTTTGGTAGAAGAGATACCTTGATTTCTTTTCCATCATAGTTCAACGTGGGAGAAGCCGCTTAAAGGGAATTGTTTACTCTGGAAACATGAAACAAAGCGCATATACCCACCCAAGTGACTGAGCACATCCCCAGAGATTGTTTCACCGTCGACATGTGATTCCGCTCCGCCTTTTATCTTGTGAAAGAGCGCAGCGGGGTCGTATTCTAACAGGCCAGTGAGCAAATTAAGCCGTCCTCGATGAGGCATGGCAAGGATGATACGGGTCGTATCCGCTGAACGTCACATAACTCGAATTAGCGACACTGAAAGGAGAGGCTAGTCAAAACACACCCTGCGCAGCAGTAGCGAACAACGCGTCAAGTGCAGGCAACATGGATTCACCACCTTCCAAACCATACCGCTTCAGGTTCGGAAATTTAGCCTGTAAAAACGTGTCAAACACCTCGGAGCGCGCAAGGAGTTCATGCGCCCTCTGCTGGCGCTCTGGAGGAGCGGCGTGCACGACATTGGCAGCCTCGTTCTCGAGGAGACGCGCAAACCAAAGTCGTTCCGTCTTGCTCGGCAAGTCCATATACTCGTATGCGATACGTCCCACATAGATCGCGTTGAGAAACCCAGTGATTTGGTCAAGGGACCAGTTCTTGCCCCTTCCGTGACTCTCACCAGTCCAGAGAATGCCATCAACATTGTACGTAGCAAAAGGGTCGGTCAGGCCATATCGGGTAGGCTCGAGTGCTGCGACACGTTCACGTCGGAGAATGTCGAGCGGGTCGATGGATGCAGCGCGGTGACCGTGCGTGCGAAGGGCATCCGCATAACGCAGCAAAGGGGCATTCGTAACCCGGTTGGCCAGTTGCTCGGGTGTATCTGATGCAACATCAGTGAAACAGCGGAGAGAGAGGCGCACGGTGAAGTACAATCTGGGATGGTGAACTCGCGCACCCTCCGGAAACCGTACGACTCGTCGTGATAACGTCGTCTGAGGACGACGACCCTGCCCTGGTTCACTGGACCGAGTCGCCCGAGGAGTCGTTGTATGGAAGTGTCGCGTGCCCGTACGTGAGCGTACATGATGGAGGTCGGTCAAGAATGTTTGCACGTCGTGTCTCGCTGCGGTGGAAGTTAGAACGAAATCAGGACGGGACTGGCCCCGCTTCGGATGGAACTTGGTCGCTGAGTTGAATATGTAATGACCCATTTGGCATTTTCGCCATTCATATGTGACACAGAACCCCATTCGTCTATCATACTGGCAAGTCATCGCTAGGAGCTGTTGAAGCTTTCGAAATACATTCGTATGGGACGAGCTGATGTGAGCCTCTCGCTCTACATAAGAAGATGTTTGGAACCACCACTTGACTCGGCGATCTCTGCCAGTGGATGAACGATCGATGAACACTCATCGATCATCGAAGTCCCGTTCACTGCAGCATATCAAGGTAGCGTGCAGATTTACCTGTCATGATAACTGGAAAGCGACATTTACATCACAGGCCATCATTGACTCATTTTTTCGTCCGCAGCTTCGATATGGACACCTGACCGCGGGTTACTGTACGAACTAACAGGGCGTCTAGACCAATAGCCTTTTCCGCTCTTTATTAAAACCACGAGCTTCGTGGCGTGCGCATGGTGTAACGTTATTGCTAGAGTGTTGCAACCAGCATGCCGCAGAAACCCAGTTGTTGTTCCCGCCCGTCCTACGCGCGGTGCACTCAGGCTCATCATACTGCACCCCATCACCTTTCAAGCTTTCCCTACTTTCCAACCGGCACCCGGCAAAGTTCCAAGCTCTAAGGAGGATGTGCCTTAACAGACAGGTTCGTACGAATAAAAATCCGCCTCACTCTGCTAAACCCTTGCAGTCGGTATTGAAAGATGACGGTGACGCATCTGGCCGACTCAATGCGCCCAATGATCCCAATTTACCAAACATTATGGTACTGGGCCCAATGGGCGGTGGTGTCAGCTCCGTCGTCAACTTGATCGCAGGCAAGGAGGTCGCTCGGGTCTCAAACGATACATCCCGGTGCACGAAAAAGATGGCTTCCTATCGCATCGAACTCAGAAATGCCTCCAAGACCGTCCCAATCACGCTCTATGACATCCCAGGTTTCGACTACAATGCTAAATCCCCTCTCGAATTTCCTCGCGTTCCTATCAGCCTCGTTATCATCTGCATGGAGGACTTTCCGGCACAAGTAAGGGCCACTGCGGACTACTTGCAGAACAAGTGGAAGAAGCATGACGGCGGCAATGTTCCGATTCTTGTTGTCATCAATCATATCGCGCCGAGCCAGACGCTAGTTGGTGGGAAGAGAATAAAAAACACTTCCCCAGCCTAAGTGTTGTGACAGACCACGTCTGCTTGACAAGACGGAAGAAGGAGGAGTCCACAAAACAGCTCCACTCTCATCATCCAGCACTTGTCTCCTTACAAGGTTCACACCAGAACACGTGACCCTTCTCATAGAAACAGTCTTGCTTCAAGGCCAGGACTTCCCCCAGCGCCGGAAGGACAAGTACAATCGTACAAAACATCGCAACGTGCGTTCGTTTCACAAGCGTGTTTGATGGCAGTTCACCGATACTCAGGTGCCTTGTAGCCTTTGCTGCGTTGCCTCCCAACCCGCTGTCTGTTGGGCCTGCCCTTTTTGTGCTGGACCGCAGAAGTTCAGACTCACTATTTGGACCTCACTTACCGCGCGACTCTTAAAGAAAATCAAGAGTCGAACTCACCGAATTCGATTGTCCACTCATGGGCCACCTGGCAGCGTACGTTTTACTTTCCCTCAGTCTCCTGATGGTCTCCAGGTAGATTTTTTTTCTACATCTCATTCCACATTTGAACTTATTACTCAGGCTTGGCTATTTCTAATTAGTTGGACGTCCGGATCTTGACACCCCACCGAGACAGTTCTCTTATACCTGTTCCCCCAAAGCTACATGTAGTGTGGGCTGTATCATGCTTACAATGACTAGTAACGGATCTTGGGTAACCCTACGCAAATGTTCCTTTGTGAGAGACATATGCCACACCAGCATCTCCATGCCAATGTTAAGACACAGGAGTCGTACCAAACAGAGCGGACAGACAGTGGCATAGCGAACGTGGGCGAGGTGGATCCGACGCTACAGATAAATCTTTCAATATGCCAGTGCTGGCCTCCTTTGCATCATCACTCACCTCGTCTCTTATCCCCCGTGCACTGCTCCACAATCAATCGCCGAATTCGTTCTTCTGATATCTCTCTCCGTTTCCGCAGCTTGTCCACGAGATCCACGTCTTTCGGAGGCAGCGTCGTGACGCATGCATGCGCGTCAAACGTATCATTACCTTCAAAGCACTTTCGCTCGATCGACGTCCCGTTCGTAACACCATCTCCAAGTGGGGCATCCCACCAGTCTTCCATCCCACCCTCTGCCTCAAACCGTTCCAGCTCGGTGACGACGGCGATCATGGGGACGTCCGGACCCGCAGCACTCTCCCGAATGTGACGCACGATTCCGGGCAAGACTGTGTTCTTTAGTTTCCGAAGGCAATATATAAACAGGTCGATCCCCTCTTTGTGGTCTATCTCACGTATTGCCTCGAGGATCGCCGCGTCTGAGGATTGACCACAAAACCCAGGCACCTCGTACAGGCAGAATTGTTTGTCGGATCGCGGAAACGTCACGGGAGGATAGGCTTTGGGCTTGGGAGTCCGAGTGCAAGTCCTGGCGTTTGGGTGGTCGTTGCTGATGGGGTGTCCATTGATGAGGTTGACGAGAGAACTGATGCCGACCCCAGTACGACCGAAGATCACGACAACATATGGCTTAGTGCCCTTGAGGGAAGGTGAGCGTCAAAGAACGGAGGTGAGAAAGGCTAATAGGCTCACTGGAACTGTTTGGTTACGACAGCTCATGACCGAATATGGGCTGGGGCCGCTGATGGGTGTTTGTAAATGAAATGAGACGCTGGCGCCGCCACCTGGGGAGTCAATTTATTGGGATTATTACTACGCTTATGTAACTTTCCCATATTACGCCAAAACATCTTTGGCGGTGACATACACAGTGCATGGCTCACCAAGGCAATGATATGTACGATGATCTGCAGACCATCACGCAGCATGATCATCGACTAAATGCGGCAAGATCTAGTCATATCCTAACGAAACGCAGAGGACGTTGTCACCGCCGATCAAGTCCTGGATCAAAACGTGTTCAAATCTATTCTCGTTCTCTTCCTCGGCATTCAAAAATTCACTGCCAGCCTGACCTTATTCTTCCGTGCAACGCGGAGGAGCGCAAACGAGAAGCTACGAGGAAATCCACATATGGTCTTGATTGCAAGAAGGCGCATACGGTGGCGCGTCAGTGCCAACGCATCCCAGTTCTTCACGTCGATCTATAGCATCATGATCATGTCGTCGAACTCGTGGTCGGAGCAACTGAACGAGCCAACGGCTTCCGAAACGCTTCCCGCGTGTCACAGGTACTTAGTGTTTGGCCAAAGATTTTCACTGAGGCGCCGTTCGCGCGGTCAGTTCGACAGATGGCCCCTAGTAGGATTCTACTAGCACGACTCAGCATCCCACGATAGGTTCGCCCTTGCACAAAGTTAACCGACCCCTTCAACAACTTTCGTTGTCATTTTTCAGGCACACGCAACTGCATACACGCGAGAAGGACGCGCCATAAGTGTTACTTATGATATCGCTTAAGAACGTCAACTCCACACTAACATACGTCCGTACGACCGTAGCCCCGCCACCACCAATGCGATGCTTCCCTCACAGTGATTACACCTTCAATCCGAGGCAAGTTGAGCCAAAGACCGTTCAAGCAACGTCACTGGATGGAATCAGTACGGGTCTGCAACGGTCCCCGACGGACCCGCGAGACCGCTGTGTATTTCCACTATTGTCAAGTCACGATCATGATGTCCGAAAAGGGGATCATGGGTAGGCCTTTTGCGGACCCATGGCTCTGAAGTAGTGGAGGTCCTAAGCGAATTCAAGCGAAGCTAGTCAGGCGGGTCGAGCTAACCATCTTTGAAGGAACGCCACCGATTTGTAAATTTGGCGCCGGGGTGATATCAACGGCTTGCCTCATAGGCGGTCTGGTCACCAGACTAGGGAACTGGTGTGGGCACCACTCGCACGACTTGCTCGGCGCTCGCGTCAGGACATACCACAAATGAAGAAATCTCTGATTCACATGTCGTGCAAACATATTCCCCGGTGACGAAAACGTCTTACAAACAAGACGGCCCATCACCAGGCGAGACTTCGACCAGGACCCAAAAGCAGGACATGATGTTGTCCCATAACCGCCTGTAGACGAGTTCCCGCTTGTGGAGTTCTCCGAAAGTTTCCCTCGACAAGGCAAGGCCATGAGTACCATTGGAGTATTGTTGGATCCCATCGCGCTCTCGTATGACACTCAGCTTCTGTCCTTGCGTGCTCCAGGCTACAGATGCGGGGATCTCATATCGTATACACTTGAGCCTCGCACGACCCCCGAAACGATGGATAGCATATGTATTTGATAGCGCTATGAGCAATGTAAGGCTAGAGAGCAAACAAAGATATACTACAACTAGGCACCAAGATGGATATAAAGAATCCGTTGATCAAATGGTACATTGACAGGTTTCATCGTCTCGTTCAGCGCGAACGCTGCACAGGTATGATCAAGGACACCAGACTCGTCCACCATATGTTTATAGAAAGTCGACGTGATCTTGTTCGTCTCAGCATCGTCCACCGCCCACATTGTCCCGATCACAGAACGGAACCCAGCAAACTGCATCGCCGACGCGAGATGGATCACCTCGTCCGGGCTCTCTTCGTCTCCGACAGTCGTATGACATGCAGAGAGATACGCAAACTCTGGATTTTGCAGATCGCATCCAATAATGCGTTGGATCGTAAAGTGTCCGTCGCTCAAGGCGAATGCGGACTCGAAGGGCTTCTTTGGATTGGGAAGACCATGACACGCAAGGTGCACCCAATCGTTCTTGCCGAGCTCTTCGACAACCCGGGAAATGCAAGATTCCTCTCCATCTATGCGCGCGTGAATGTGGCGAGGCCGTCGACGCACCGACCAATGCTGTCCAGTTCTGCCCCGACCGAAACTAGTTCACTCTCGCCAAAAGCTTTGGCTTGGCCGATGGCGATGAAACGCTTCCGTTGTGTTGCAGAACCCGACGGATAGCGTCGTCTAGCATGAATGAGGGCAGTCAGGATTGAGGTGTAGGACGAAATGTAGATATCTGTGAGGTTCTGTTGACCCATCCTATAGGGACCAGCAGCGTGCAAGGGAAGCACAGAGAACTCGGCAGCGGGACACCACCAGATGCGCGAATGAGCTGGAAGGATCGTCTGGAGGAAATCGACGATGGGAGAAACGATCTGATCCCAAAGTTTGCGTAAGAACGCCGCAAGCTCTCGCGCCATGTCGACCCTTTTTGCGCGCACAGTCAAGGTATGACGCTCCGTTGACAGGTCTCGAACACCTTCCTGTGTGATCTGCAATGGAATATAAACAGGATCGCGATCAAGTAAGACGATGAGCGCGGCACAGCTATACTCGCTCGCATTGGCGATGATGACCGGTCCCCCACTGGTCGCACGTTGGAGATCGGGGAAGAGCAAGGGAAGAAGGAAACGAGAGAAACCGGGTAGGTTGCGAATTTTGGTTACAGCCCTGTGCATTTCGACGTTGAGGTGGCACAGGCGCTCATGCTGATCTGCACCGGGTGAATTGAGGGTATTGCGAATGAGCAAGACGAGCCGCGTGAAGTGATCTGCCAGCGTCTCTCCCGACGGGCCAGACATCACGAGATCATGAAGCGGGGAACGGAGGCGGGTAAGCTGGCTCCAGAAGACACCCCGGCCCTCTTCGAGAAGCTCGACTGCATGGGCAGGAGCACATTCATGGAGACAGGCTGAGAACGCATCCATTGCGAGTGACGACGTGAGGTTCTTGAGGATAACAAGATGTTGAGGTAATGACGGCAGAGTAGCCAGATATCGAGCAAGTAATTGAAGAGAGGTTTCATATGCGAGAAGTATAGTAGGATGCCGGAAGTGTTGAGCCATACGGATCCATTCTCTAGTGGCAGAAAGATCGGCGGTGGACACAATTTGGGGCACATGTGCGAGTTGAGCGCAGAGGCTGAATACCTCGTCTATATCCTTCAACTGCCTCGAATGTGTGAACCGATCACAGAGGGGGCATGCAAGGTTGATCAACGAGTCGGATCGAAGAGAGTGCCCTTGTGGGCAAAGGTCGCGCGCTTGTCGGTCGAGGATAATGGCTTCATCGAGGACTTTCATTGCTCCGAGCGGAGAGCCCAAGCGCAAGGTTATTCAAAGAGTTTGAGCGCTTTGGGTGTCCTTGCGGGCGGAGGTCAAGTGCTTTCCGATCGAGGACAATGACCTCGTCGAGGTCATCCATTCTCCCGAGCTGGTAGTACCGAGTGGAGAGACGAACTGCAAGGTTGTTCAAAGACGTTGACCGATCTAGGTGTCCTGGCGGGCGGAGGTCGAGTGCTTCTCGACGGAGGACAATGGCCTCGTCGAGGTCTTCCATTCTCCCGAGCTGGTTGTACCAAGTGAAGAGATGAACTGCAAGGTTGTTCAAAAACAGTGACCGATCTAGATGTCCTTGCGGGCGAAGGTCGAGTGCTTCTCGATCAAGGACAGTGGCCTCGTCGAGGTCCTCCATCGACCCGAACTGCTTGTACCGGGCGAAGAGTCCAACTGCAAGGCTGTTCAACGACATTGATCGTTCAGGGTGCCCCTCTGGGCAAAGGTAGAGTGCTTCTCGGTCGAGGATGATGGCCTCTTCCAAGTCACTCATCGCCCAAATTGGTTGTAGCGATCACGGAGATGAAGTGCAACGAGAGTCAACGAGGCAGATCGCTTGGGGCGCCCGGATGGGCAAAGTTGCAGCACTTCACGACCAAGGTCAATCGCCTCCTCGATGTAGCTCCTCCCCTCTCCTTGCTTAAACTTGGCGACGAGAGATTTTGCCCGTGAATGCAACCGTTCAACTGGTAGGCACATTATTACGCTGCTCTGCACATCGACAGAAAGAGACAAGTACCTTCTGAATCCATATTGGCTCGCTGAGCTTGATTCAACACGGCGGTTTGGGAAAACGATGGTACGTGGCGTGCGGGCGCCGGCGCCGGGCTAGCACTGAAAAGGCAATGATGCACAGGTTCACATCACACCCACTACACGGATGCTGTGTTGAACGAGCGCCAAATTCACTTGTCGCAAAGTTACCGCACCCTACTCTTTTCGCCCTGTTGGAAACGCACTCTTCCTCGGTCACCCCACCGCTACAGGATGTAGGAGAAACGGAATGGAATGTCTTCACGAGGTTCCCAACTTTTATTTTCCATACCGGTTAGATGATGATCGTCGTCTTTGGAAACGCAGTCTGATTTCCGTGACGCCAGTGCCATGTCCTCTGGCGTCAACTGACAACATACCCTCCAGGTCGCCACGGAGAGTACCCATACACCTGTCGAGCACACCCTACATTTATGGTTCATTCCGAGTGACGCGGCCATGTCCGCTGATGAAGCGGACGATGTGACCTGTAGTGGGTGTGGATGGGAAGCCTTAGAATGCGATGCAGGTATGGTACCGCGGACATATGATTTCCAACGCGCTCGAAAAGGGTCGTTTTCCCCAGGACGTCGTCAGAGGGCGCGGGTACAACGCGAAAGAACGATGATGCTGTTGGGCTATCGGCCCAAGAAGACACTTTCGTATCGGCCCCATTCCCAATTTTATGGTATGACATTCACCCCTCGATGCCTCATATGAATCAGCAGGTTTGCTGACCTATTCCCTTGGCAAGGTTCCGAGTTACAACGTATGGAAAGGGATAGAAACGTTCGAGTGGTGGTGGTGGACGACTTTGGGGAGATAATGAGACACTAGGCGTGGTCGAGCACAGGTGTGATGGACACGGTAACGGTGATAGCGAAGAAAAAACCCTGATGGTCAAGGAATATATAAATGTTATCCCGAACAGACGAGAGGATTGGGCATTTACCTGTGTCCCATTCGTGTGTTGTAAAATGGCTCCCATTAGTTTCCGTAACAATCCGCGGACATGTCCGAACCACCACAGAAGAGCATGGTGGGGGTACAGTTGTTTGCCGGGGTGAGGGGGAGCATCACCACCACCCCTGAGGCAGGGTATACATGCGCGACGCCGTTGGGTATGTTAGGGAGGGGCGTTTCGACGCTTTGATCGGGACCCCAAACCACTAACATGTCGTCAAGGATGATGTCTCGAACGCAGCGGGCAACTTACTAGTGGAGAGGTTCCCCTGAACAAGCAGCTTGCCAGACGGCATGAAGTATGTGTGGGAGTACGAGTCGAGACTCGAGGTCGTGGTCATAAAGTTCATGGTCGTGGCGGCCGGGGTAAAACTCGTATGTCGGCGTCGCCCCTCCACCCTCGTACGCGGGATCGACGTTGGGCATGTTCCTGTTGACCTAGCCGCCCAAGGTGAAGCCGCCGATGAGGACGGCGCTACCATGAGCGAGGGCGTACCAGTGCACGTCCCGCACGGAGAGCACTGCGGGGTTGTCGAACCATTGATGGGGAGTTGGCCAGTGTGCACGGATTCATGTCTCGCCCCGCCTCGGTAGCACTGCATCATAGTAAAAGCGACGTCTCGTTGCTCGAACACTTTGGGTCGATGCGTGACTCCTCGCCATTCCCGTCCCATCGACCTCAGGTTTTCAATGGAAAAAGATGCACGTCAACGGTCCCGCGTCGTACGTGCGCGCGGAAAAAACATCGTATTCGATGGACGAATGGAGCGGTCGGGTGTGGGTCGGGCGCGGTGATGCCAACCTTGTCCCGTAGTCTGGTGACCAGGTGATCAAGTCTCTATCCGAGTCATAGAGGCAAACCATACAGATTGGCAACGCGGATTCCCAGGGTCAGGTGATACAAAAGCCTTTTTTGGACTTGTCTGACACCAAAAAAAAAAAAGATAAAGAAGACAAGTCTCGAGATACGTGTCTGTATCGTAACTCGCCTAGCTATATCCGTTGTCTATCTATCGATGCTCTGCTCGCAATAATCATCACGATCAGTTTTCTTGCCTCTCAGCCGCGAACTATCACCGAACACTTGCCTGCGCAAATAAATCTGCTTCTGGATATATCACACTTCACCCCATGGTACTATATACACAAACTGGCTGTAAGAGGTTTGTATCAAACGAACGACAAACAAACGAGGACTGTGGAAACGAGCGTAAGTTGCGAATGCCGAACTTAAAACAAGGGTAGAGCGTCTGGGTATACCATCGTGAACATACAGCTAGCGTTAACAGCGAAAAGGCACTGCCTATCGACTAGTGATAGTCGTACAAAAATAGAGAACGAGAAGAAGAAAGAAAGATGGCGTACGCAACGATCAAATGTATGGCAGGTCAGGTAGATATCCCGCGCTTTTCACGTACGTGACCCGCTTCGTTCCATTACAGTTCCTCCAAATGAGGTTCCTGACGGCCTGCGTCGACTGATACCGTCGTTCGTACAAGTCCATGTTGTACGAGACGTCTTCCCGGGACAGCGTCGTCACGCACGCGTGGTCGACGAATTTCAAGCCCCGAGATGCGAGCATGTCGCCATTCTTTCTCGGCCCCGACCACCAGTCCTCCATCGACTGGCCATATTTCTCCAGAGCTGTCACGACGCCGACCATGGGTACTCTCTCCGGCACGGCGGACCGAACGCCGTTGTAAATCTTCTTGGCGATGCCTTCTTTCGGTCTTAGGCAATATATGAGGAGGTCGATGCCACGCTCGGTGTAGAGGTCGCTGATGGTCTTTTCAGGGGCATATTCGTCCCCGAATCCGGGAATGTCATAAATATCGAACGCATGACCGTTGATGTCCACCCTGTATGCGGCCGGTGCGACCGTACAGGGATGCATGTCGGTGCTGAAAGGTGCGTCTTCGCGACCGAGGATCAAATTCACGAGGGAGCTGATACCCATGCCAGTGCGTCCAAAGACGACAACAACGTGCACGCGGTCGCCCTTTTTGTTGCGAGAGGTCGTGAGAACGATATGTCAAACACACCGGGGGGACGTGCTCAAAGTGATGACTCACGTTGTTCACTGGCATGGGCATCGTTTGGGATTTGGTTTCAAACTTCAACCCGCGCAACCGGCTTAACACGGGCGTGTCGCTGAAGAGCTTGGAATGTGTAAAAAACTTGCTCGATGCCATCTTTGAGGCGGGGAGGAGATACACACGCTGTGGTTGGGTGAGAGTTATTTGAAGCTCGACAGCGGCGTTCTGGACTTTGGAGTGGCGGTCTTTTAAGAAGGCGTTGGCATCCAGACGAAGGGACGCCTCATGGAAAGCGTGCCGCACCCCCGCGCTGGATGCATGCTTTACGGCCACCATCCTGAGCTCATGTTTTTTAATCCCCCACTCTTATCCCATCCAAGCCACCACGACAAGCACCCTCGCGGCAGAGTAGCCTATCTCCTTTTGTCGTTTCGTATCATCGCCATGATTTGGCTTGAAGGAGACTCCAGGTGATTATCACCACTCTCTCGGCGTCACGGAGCCCTCGCGTGGACGGCTGCAGGGTCTCCTCGTGTTCTAATCTTCCGCTCGGAACGAGACAGTGTGGATCGCCTGCGAACAGTCAAAAGAACAAGCATTTTACGTGTTGAAGACACGAATGACGCTACGAACGAAGCTGCAATGACTATCTTGTCCCAACCTCGGATGGGACCCTTTGCTGATATGGTATGACGTTGCGATGAAATCACACCAATGTATAGAGTCAAGTAACACGTGTAGGTCCCCACCATGGCTGATACAGGTCTCGAACGCCCTATTGAGTTGCGACAACACTATAGAAACGAACGTTCTATCAAACTATCGTACATACACAACTCGAGTTCTCCATGAGTCATCCTTATACGTGCCTTGCTTCCCATCTATCGCACAGCGTCTCCACGAGGGCGTTGGAGAGCGTTATTCAGGACAGCTTGGGCCACCCACCAGCACCAACCGAGGTGACATACACATGTCTAATTAATTTCCAAGGAGCATGTCTCCTCGACGAACCCACCTCCCAACACCTCTCTTTTCAGCCCAGCAGTTTCTCATGATAAGCTGTTTCGCTGCACTTTCGGACTCGGAGAGTCTGTCTTTGAACATGGTATGATCACGGATAGTCGAGGCGTCCAAGGTCGTGACACAGGCATGGTCGGCGAATACCATTCGCCTCGCCTTCAAATCGGCTTCGTTGGTTGACCACCAATGTCCCATCGTCTCGGAATACCTCTCCAGACACGTTATCACTGCGACGATAGGCACGTCGTCCGACACCGCAGACCGTATCGCGGTATAGTTTTGATAGCCCGCGTTCGCGTCGCCGCGCGTGCCACGCAAACAATTCACGACGAGGTCGATGCCGAACTGGGCGTCGAATTCTCGGAGGGCTTTGGTGATGGCAGAGGTGGGACATTTGAAGGAGCCAAAGCCGGGTGAATCGATGAGACGGAAGGAGCGTCCGTTGAGCGTGAAGGGATAGGCGGTGAATGATTTGGTGCAGGGACTGACGTCGGTGGAGACGGGCGCTTGGGAGATGCCTGTGATCGTGTTGATAAAGGAGCTGGCGCCGACGCCTGTTTGTCCGATTATGACGACGTTGAAGACATCCTGGGCGTTGAAGCGCGTGAGATAGGATGGCGATGAGGGTAAGGACGCGAACTGACCTTGTCGCTGAGGGCATCTTCGTGGGCAATTTTCTTCAAGAGGTCGTTGACGAGAGACGCTTTCGAACCTTTACGGAGAAAGGGAGGGAGAAAGTGCATGCCAATGGACTGTCAAAAGGCGCGGTGCGAGCTCGGACGGACAAGTCGATCGGGTGCAAAGGAGAGCGCAGCCTTGCGAGGGTGGCGCACTGCTTTTTGCAAAGTCGATATCGATAAGTGGGTATGCACGAGGGTCACGATGCGGGAACGTTGCGGGTGTCCGTCGAGGTGGACGACAACGAGACCTCGAGGCGTCGATGATATATAAGGCAAGAGCGGTGCCTGACATAGCCAGCGACCACGTGTTGCATCGGTCACTTTCCAGCACGGAGGAAACAGTGCTGGTTGTTGCCAATGTCGGTCAAAAGCGGCGGGCGTGGCGATGTCAGGTATGATGCGAATGTTATCAGCGACTGTTTGGATGCAGCTAGCCAATCCGGAACATATCCAAAACCGAGCTCAATCGTGACCCGCGAACCCCCAACCGGGGGTGTCGATCGGAGGATAGGCATATGGAGGGAAGGACGAATCGAAGTTTGGAAAGGCGATCAAGATAGGATATCTATTTGACGAGTACAACGCCATTCGATACGAGCATACTCATAATGGCAATCAGGAGAATCTCGGGACGTGATTTTCTGGCTGTAGGACGGTGTCAATCAGGAAGAGCCGAGCCGTCCCGACGGCGGACGCAGGCCAGAAGATCCACGTTCATGATATGGAACCGGAGACGCAGCCTGGACTGGTTTTGGTGTTGGATGGCAGAAAGGAACATCGGTGTGCAAGAATGGAAGGTCCGGGACACGGTCCGGACATTGCCGTGAACATGACTTGCGGAACCAGCGGAGGACTTGCACAGGACGGACGACG
>JBBPNN010000465.1:0-23282 GCA_038090935.1 Hortiboletus campestris
CCCCCCCGCCGACGACCAGGATTTTGAAGAGCAGGAGCGCGTCCGTGCCCTCCGCTTCATCGTACAAGAAATGGCCCACTGGAACTCGCACGCTTCCCCCGCATCCCGTGCCCACGACAAGGTCGGCTTCTTTTCCCCTCTTCTTTCCTCTCTCTGACTTGCCCCAGCCTCTGCCAGCTCCCCCGCCGTCCCCCGCCTCCTCTGTCACCCACTCGTCCTCATCCCGCGCCATGCGCTCCCGCTCATCTTCTACCCGCATCTCCCGTCTCCCCTCCTTCACCAGCACCCTCTCCTCCGATCAGAGCCATCCACAGGAGATCCCTCCACCACTCCCTGTGTCCGTCATAGTCCACGGCGAATTCCAGCACGAGTTGGTTCTACGCCACGACCGTCCCCTCGTCGACGGTTACTTGCACAAGCGCGATGACTCTTTCCCTGACTCGCTCAAAGACCAGGACGCTCAATATCTGTGCCCTAGCCAGGACGACAAGGATTCTGTCCAACCTTCCCCGACACTCTCCAGCTTCTCTTGTGCTTACTCTCGCGAAACGTCCTTCACAACCCCGTTTCCGAGCTCTCCCGCGTCCCCTACGAGTGCTGTTTTCTCGTCCTCGCCGTGTTCTCCAGAGAACATTGCCCTCCCAGCATCCCCGCTTGATGACCAGCCCTTCACCAGGGACCCAATCACCGCTTCACTCCATGACCGATCGCCCTCTTCCCCAACCTCTCACAGTACCGTCTCATCTCCCAAGGCATACGTCTTTCCGGCGTCCCCTACCCCGGAGTCGCGTCCATTCCCGCTTACAGGCGCGGACGCGCCCCAGCACCTCCGCGCTCCGAACGTAGCAGCGCATTCTCAGTCGCGCTGGTCTGTCGCAACGACAGCTTCCCTTGCGCCATCCACCGCAGGAAAATCTAGCGAGCGCTTGAACCCAAGAACGTCGCCCAAGCAAAAGCAAGACAAGGGCCTGAAAACCCCCAAGAAGCGTGCGCGCTTCATCAGTCTCATTTCCCGCTTCTCCCCTGGCCGTACCGACCCTTCGTCTACGACGACGTCCAGTCAGACGGCGGACGATATCGAGTACGACTCTGCCAATGATAGCGACACCGAGAATAGGGAGAAGAACAAGCAGAAAAAGTCTTTGAGCAAAAAGTCTTCGCTTGCTTCCCTTCGAGCATCGTTCTCCCTCTCGCGCGCGTCGTTTAGCTCACAACGTCCTAACGGGTCCTCTTCAATCGAAGACATACCTCCATTGCCGACATCGCCCACGCTAACTTCATTGGCAGAGTCTGCCGTATCATTGGAACTTGTTTCACCCCCTCTAAAGGCGTCTGTTTCGAGAATACCGTCCCGGGCGAACCTAATCAATGCCTCCTTGCCTCCCATCCCTCAGTCGGCATCCACGATCACAACTTTCCAGAGTGCATCCCAGCTCTCGATCTCTGACACGTCAGTGTCCGACTCGCGCGTCTCTTTAGCATGTCCTGCCAACACCCCAAACGGGTCCCGAATTTCTCTTCTTCCCCCTCCTAGTAAGCGGACGTCCTTGGCGTCCGCGGCAGGCGTCGAACCAATGTTTTCTACAAAGCGGGTGCCTGCCAACCAGGCAATGGTCCGATCGAAATCCATCTTTCGGTTGGCAGCAAAACCAAAAAGTCTCAAGACGTCCATAACGCCCAGAACCAAAGAGATGGGGACGCTCTCCAGGCTTCCTATCACTGGAAACACATCCCTGCCTTCACCTACAACTGCTCGTTCTAGGATCCCCCATGCTCCAAACAAATTCAACCCGCCAGCCAAGCTGGCGTCTGTGATTGCAACACAGTCACGGCAAGTCCCTGTGCTTGCCAGTCCTGCCCCGATATCTCCTACATCGAAGCTTCCGATGCCACCTTCCCGCACACTTCCAAAGGCACCGCGGCCCAGTGCGGTACTAGAAAAACTTCCAGTGCAGAATGTCCTCCCTCTTCCGTCGTCCAAACTGCCGATGCCAGCATCGGCCAAGGGTGCACGTGTTGCAACTGTCAGAGGTTTCTGGAAAAGGTCATAAATCCGCGGTAACCAGTGAGTCCGTGCCATTCTTGCGATCTCAGTCTTCTGAAGCAACGTTATAGTCAGTCCGAGAAGTGCTTGAAACTCTTCTTGAAACATCCGCGACTCGGCACCCCTTGGCGATTCTCGACTCCCATTTCTTTCGTAACACAACCCCCACGGTCCTTACTCGTTCTGCATGCATATCTCACGGTCGTTTGCTCATCCCACCTCGCATCATAGTTCCGCCTTGCTCCTTTCTGGCTTTCATCTACATCTTGCATCAATCCTTGTTGTGGAATTACGTGTACACATTTCATCTCTTTGTCGGGTGTCGTTCGCATTTCGTGTCCCCGATCTCGCTCGCCATTGGATCACCTCACCGCGTTCTCGGAAGCCTTGATGACTTGGTGTCATGGGCCCACATCTTACTTTGTATATACTGTGCACATCCACTCATCCTCAGTTCTCTTTCCAGGGCGGCGCGCCCTGTCTCGAGCAAAAACAAAATACCCATGCTTGTCTTTCATAGGCTCTCTCATCCGTCTCTTGCATTCACTTTCCTTTTGTCCGCATGTCAGCCATACCTCTCACATCGTCTTCTCTCTCGTAGATAACTATCTCAGTATCATTTAGTGACATCATCTGTAGACTTGGGGGGTGGAAGAAATCAAATATAACGCAAATTTTTTCAATCTATCGTGTCTTTGGATCTACACCGGAGTTGGATTTGCAGTGGATAGAACCAAGGTGCTTTGCTTATTCGAGTACCAAGGGTTTGACACCTCTCTCGGATCGTCGGCCCGTAATTCTCGGTATCTGTTGTCGGCACGGCTTCATACCTCCCGAATGTAGTACGGTTACCCACTGGGGTCTAGTAGTCTCTCGCATCGTGTACTGTATGTAAAGTCTATGTGACATCACTCGTAACGTTCAAGTTGTGTGGGAGAGAGAGCGAGAAAAGGAAGAAAATTCAAAGGTGACGCAAATCATCATGATCAGAAATCTACTCGATCTCGCTAGCGCGTATGTAGCCTCAGTCGTGGTGTTGGGACCACCTTGAACTTTCTCTCTCTCTCTCTCCCTCCCTTCTATCGCCACAACGGCCGACCTGACGTGATATTGTAGCAGGTGTAATGCGCCTATGTACACTTTACATAAATAATGCCGCGTGACTCGGGTCCGAGTTGGACGGAATCCCAAGCGATGGTCTACCCAAATGAACGTGTCCAGGACCTAGCCCTCGTACATCATATCGCACACGTCGAGCCTCGCAGTACGTTGCATCTCTTTTCGCGGCTGCCGTATGCCCCAAGTCACATGGACATATCGTTCCTACTCATTCACGATGTCGAACCCACGATCTCGACGGGCCCGCCGGCGGGTGGGAGAGTTTGAGCACGCAACGTTTTGGCCAGGGACTCGCTCCGTGGGAAATAAACCGAACATATGGCGACGTTCCATGCGCGCGCGCGCGCGCAAGGATGTACCAGTGACAACAAGCCCGTATTGGACAGATTGCGGGTCCGAGGACGTGCCGAGTCGCTCAGCAAAGGTATGTACACGACTGCCGTTGTCCTTCCTTTTGCTCCGCTCAAGGCTCAGTGTCCCAGCCTGAGTGGGCTTCTTTTTGATGGGACCACGCCCTGCAGTCTATCAGCGTGACGGAACGTCCGAGTATAGTCAAACAAACAAGTACGCATGATGCACAAACTCTGTGCTAGACGTCCCTTGCGCGACAGTGGGGAAAAAGTGCGGGTGGGACCCTACCACCCTGATGGAAACTTCATTGCAAGCACTATCACTGATCGATCGATCATGTGGTCCAAGTCTTGTCCCATAATGCTTTTTGACGCGTCTTTTTGCCACAATGTGGTGATCTTTGATTGTGAGTGAGCCACTTGACAGGTGAGGGAAAAAATTACCCGATGGGCCTCTAACTATAAAAGGTTGCGACGACCACAGGATGACAGCACTTTTGCTGTCAGGCCTGGTAGATAAAGTTCTTCCACATCATTCCTGTGGTCGTGATCTTGTTGCAGATGTAAGGTTTTCGAAGAGTCTTCGAAATTGGTACGATTGGTGAGTACTGTCACTGATTGGTTAGCCGCTTCACAGATATGATGGGAATTACTTGATATGACCTAATGATAAAGTTTAGTGAACGATAACACTTTGCTGCCCGACGGATGGCCCATCTTGGCTGTATCGGCGATGCGACTGCATTCATTCACCTCGTCGTTCCCAGGGAGAGGACGGTGATGTCAACACTATCCCATCGATCGATCATGTGGTCTTGTCCCGTAACGCTTTTTGACGCATCTTTTGCCACAATGTGGTGATCTCTGATTGTGAGTGAGCCACTTGACAAGTGAGGGAAAAAATTCCCTGATGCTCTGACCATAAAAAGTTACGGCGACGACAGGATGACGACACCTTTACTGCCTGGCTTGGTGGATAAAGTTCTTCCACATCAATCCCGCCATTTTTGAAGAGTCTTTTGGCACGATTGGTGAGCATTGTCCCGCTTCACAGACGTGATGGGAATTTTTATTTGCTGCCCGACGGATGGCCCATCTTGGCTGTATCGGCGTACGTGGCTGCATTCATTCACCTCGCCGTTCCCAGTGAGAGGATGGCCCTGGCGCGTCCCCGAACACGTTCCCCTCTTTTTTATCCTCTTTTCCTCTACTTTGGGATTCATGGCCCCTCTTCCTCCCGCTACGCGTCGCAAGTCGAGGGACCTCAAGTGGTGTACGTGAGTGTGACCAAAACCTTCGTGGTTGAGTTGCTACTTGTAGCAATCAATATATGAACACGACGTTCACACATGCCCCCTCGGTTGCGCGGACATGAGTCCCATGTCGGCTTTTGCCTTACTCCGTCGACTGTCAGCGCGGCGACCCCACAGGGCTGGCGCATGAAACGCAAAGCGAAGAACAAGTTCGCAACTACCGCATCAGGCGACCCGCCACCGTGCGGTGGTGCAATGTACTTTATTTAGTACATGCGCCACAATGCGCATGGTCAATTAACTGTCAGGTTCATGTGGTACGTGCGGTTCGAGTGCGATCTTTCGTTCCTTGATGTGGGGGAAACGGGGCTTCTAATGCTCCATCTCGTAAACGCCTCGCGGGAGTAAATGATAGATTCGCACCGTATGAGGAAGCCACAGCCTCCAAGGAATGCGCCGTCAAAAAGTATCGACTCGGACGCGTCCGATTCTTGTCGCACGGTGACACCGGCAATCGCAAGTGGTATCGGGCAGGGCGGACACATTTCGAGATGCTTGCGGGCCCGTCCAGTCCAACTTTGGTGTTATGAAACTTTAGGTTGATCGTTGGAATCGGATCTACTCTATCCTTCTATGACGAAAATGTCGGGGCTTGTTGTGGCCATGGGAGCACAACTTGGCTTGTCTTATCTTGAACCTTGTGACAGCGTCTTTATCCTCGGTCGAGTGATCTCTGACGTGATCTGCTGATTGTCTTCAACCGAGGGCCTCGAGGTGGGCGTTGCTGTCATCCTGGGGTTGATACCTTCCATGAGGCTAGGAGTGGAGGGGTGGGCTATCGGCCCACAAACGGACGCGATTAAGCGTGTCTATGCCGTCCGTATATACGACGTCACCCAAACCCCTTCTCGAATCGTCCCGTTTCTGGAAAGAACGATCCGTCCACATCATTGATCTATTAGGTTTTGATGCCACAGCGTTAGTTCGCAAAAAAAAAAAAAAGGGACGGCTCAGTGGGAACCACAATCAGGGTTCACCGTGTCGACGAAACGAAGCATCCATGCATGCAGGCAAGTGATCAAGTGTTGTCATTGTTATCTTGGCCGTTTGATGGATGGAAACGCGCAAGGACCGTGATGGTTGCCTTTCGGTTCCCGTTGTTCCTGTCGGTGTGGTGACGAGCATGGCAACGATACTGGATGAAGCGTATGAACCTGAGAGAAGGGGGTCAAGGTCGACCTCGAGTCGACGCCGCCTCTCCCCCCCCCCGGCGATTCCTTGGCGCGCGGACGCTGCATTTCTCCTTCCCTCGATCGCTGTATGTATTTTTCCCATTCAAATGCTATCGTCACCGGGGGGGTAGAGCAGGTGCTCCACCAGGTCGCGTCCTTATCGCTGACGCGACGCGCACCAGTCGATATTTCAGGACCCGAGAGATACGCACTGGTATTTGGCAAGAGCGGGAGCCGATGCTTGGTGACGTACCCGGCGAGCGAACGTGTACCGGGTGACGATGTGGGCGGGAAGGATACAACGATGGCGGGTATCGGAGGATGGCTGTCGACTCGGTGTTCCTCTCTCGATGGATGACGGTTAGATTGTCAGCAGCGGTGGGCGGGATCGATGGCACTGAGGCGCAAGGATCCTAGCCAAAGGCCATCAAGACCATGGGATCCGAGTCGGATATCTGCGTTGACTCTTCGATGACCGCATGTGGATCGGATGATAATCGGGGACCGGTGATCAACGTGTTCAATGCCACGCGTGGAGCCCAGGCTTGACGTGCGCCAGCAGCCGTTTTGAATTTGGAACAGCTCGCGTACGGCTGGTTGTCTACTCTTCGCTCTTCTGAAAGGAGCCTGGCCATGGTTCGCATGAGGCGACAAACCCGCACCCAAAAGTATCACCTCGCTGCGTTCACCGCACATGAGATAGCCCACCGCACCTCACGCGTACGCTGTTGTCCTTGTCCATCACGTTCAAAAATAGTGTATGAAATGCTCAAGTGTAACAATGTAGATGACCACCTTTTTGACAACAACTCCCTGCGATAACCAAGAACACGGAGATAAACGGATGGTGGACAGACAATCCCCGAGCAACTGGGAATTGCGCTTTGAGGCGTTGAAAAGCAGAAGGGCAGCGAACTGGTCGGAAGAGTGACGTTTTGCGCGATGAAGCGCATAGGGAATGAAATGGAAAAGCCTGACGCTGGAATCGGACGGCGAAAAGGAAAGGGGGGACTCCAGGCAAGCAACGAATCGCCGGGAGAGCGCGCCTGAATTCGAGCCGTAGTAAGAATTGGGTATTCATCGACGTGTGGACTCGAAGATCCGTGAAGTTGATGCAGAATTAGAGTCGAGAAAGTTGGGCCGGCTAGTCATGTCTATGGGCCGGGGAAATTGAAGAGACCGACGAGTGTCTCGAAGTCATCATGGTAGCATCAGGGTCCGATCAAGGAAGACTCTGGACAAACTTCATCTTGCACGAAAGCATCGTCTCGGGTGCAGTGGGTTGCACACCGAAGAAATCGGAAACGATGCCGAGAATGTCTACGTTGCGGACGACGGTAGCATCCATGCCACAGCTACAGTCGAGGGTGAACTCGAGGTTGCCAAGGTGAAGGACAGCAGCGAGTAGTTATGACAGGTCTGAGCAACGCCTCGTTTAGAGAACCAGATGGTCTGAGGACCATCTTGAGCTGCTCGAGGCGGTTGGTTGTCTGTCATCGCTTTGAACACCATTGTCACGCCCACCAGCACTATCGTCGAGGAGAGATGTTGTCGCTCTCTGCAGAAGGCAACCGCCATGAAGAAAGAAAATTTCCCACGAATTCTTGGATCGTAAAAACACGGTGCACGGTATGATAGTGGCCCCAGCACTACTACTCGTAAGTTAGTTGGTGGTACCGTGCGTGCTACATTTTTACCTGCTTCAAGACTGGTGAGCAATATTTATTTCACAACGATATTCGTAGTACCTTGGAGTGAGTGGGTTGGCAAATTATCGTTTAGGATCCCCTCGAAACCCTCCTGCCAGCGATGACGGCTGGATGAAGTGTCCCCCAGTCACCGGAACCCCCTGGTAATACGAACCCAAGGCCGATCACTGTTTAAAGATACATATTGTGACGCATCCACCATGGAGAGGACAGAGAGGAAGCAAGGAGGATAATTGTATGTACTGACTTGCGCACCACCACCCTGTAAGTGATCCTGTCTCGTCGATTTCTTCGTTGATGGCTCGCCATCCCGGCGTCGGATGTAACAATCCGAGCGTATGGTTCGTGTTGTGTCGGTCCGTTGGTTGCCGTTTCCGTTTCGTTGTATCATCCGCTCCGTCGAATGGAACATTTGTCGTGGTCCTGCCCACCCACCGCAAGGGGGGTCAACCCGTGCTTCATCAAGGTAGGCAAGAGTGGGCCCTTGGCAGGTTCTCTCGAGCGACTGAACCGACGTTTGTTTGCTCCGTCGCCTTTGTTGGTGACGTCGAGTCCCAAATCCTGCCCAGCCTTGGGCTATCGTATGGCCGTCTAACAAACATGAGTGCGCCTAACCGGAACGCATGTTACATCCGAGTCCCCATACCTTTCCACCAGTGACTGAGGAAGCCGCGTGACGGTTTGAGGCTTCATGTTTTCCATTCATGATATCTACATATGTAGTTATTACTTATCCTCTTTGTCTGCTCAGCCGTCGGCGTCGTGTCACCTTGTGATCGTTGCAGTGTTGGACTTGAACGTTCTTCGAGGGGTTCGGAAATTTGTTTACATTTCTTTGGAGACGGGTTATTTGCTTAAAGTTTTAGTCGAAGTTTGAGCGACTCCGTCACGATGCGGGACTCTGAGGCCGTCGCATAGGACGCCCTAACTCCATTAACCATCTTTCTATAGGCACCTTGATCAACAGACGGTGACCTGTGCGGCCCAAAGACGAATCACTAGATGTCAAGGATATTTATAACTTAAACACATGATGAGCCATGCCTTGCAGACGGCGACCTTCTCCTAGTAATTGATTCCTCCGTAGCAAGCATCGGCTATCCAGTACGCGAAGACGATGACTCTAGCATCGGTCAAAATTTCCCAGGTGAGAACCATTCGACATCACTTTTTTTTTGGGGGGGTAGCCAACTTAAGCGTTCATTTCAGCTGTTTTACCGATGCTACGGACTACTCTCGTTATGAGTGAAAGATGAACTACGCCTCGTAGTCGCAGCAAGCGCTGGCCCTCAATCCTGGTCGACGAAGCCATCACGTGCAGGATCTCGCCCTTCCCAAACCTGTCTATTTCCGAGAGCCCCTAGTAGTTCTATCACCTTGGCTTGAGCACTAGAACACCACTGGAGACGGTATGCGATGTTGTGTCCGTGCTGTCCTGGCGATTACCCGGAAAGGCTTCACGGTGTATGACTTGTGTTCTGCGACAGCAACGTCGCGGTCGAAACGTCCGGTCATTAAACTAGTCACAAAACGCAGTATATGGATATTGTGGGGACTCCGCAACACTGGATGGTGGCGTTCATTCTGATGGCGGCGAGAATAACCACACTTACAATGTCCCGAGATGGTTTCACACTATCCTAAAAAAAGTGGTACGGTCTCCGTACCCCGACCATTGCTACTGATACGACAGCTCGAACACCTCTGGAAGAGAGTAGCCCTGTTCCATCTCGATTCGCTCCGCATTTAACTTCCCCGTCTTCCGTCCTCGGTAACCCAGAATCTACACAAGGTCACCGAGGTGGCTTAGTGTTGTAGCAAAAGTATAAAGCTGGGTTTGCAAGCCTCCCTCCTGCAGTTCAACAGACATGTCTCTCCTCTCAACCCTCGCTCTCGCAGCACTTGTGACCGTGGCTCGGGCCCAGTCTCTGACTGTTGACAACAAGTGTACCAAGTCCGTCTTCTTGTATACCCAGACCAGTTACGGTTCAATCAGGAACAACGTGAACGTTGCCGCTGGTGCTAGTGTCAACATGGGCATCAGTTCTAACTGGGACGGTGCCATCAACGTTGGTGAGTCGTTGATCTCCTTCGCCGGCCCTGAGGACTCTGCTCATGTTCGCAGGTACTGGATGCAACAGTGCGGGTTCTTGCACCACTGGTGGTCCCACCTGGAATGGTGTGACACCCTTCAGCAGAGCCGAATTCAACTTTGTAAGTTTTCAGCTCGAGCAGCTTATTTCGATCGTCTAACATCTTCATCCCTCAGTACGCCGTCCCCGGGTCAGTGACCTACGACATCTCCCTCATCTACGGTTACAACGTTGGGATGAAGATCTCCTCGGCCGACACTAGCTGTGACGCGTTCGCCTGAACTATCTCTTCCGGCTGCGTCAGTGCACTTTACCTCGGAGTTTTATGCGCGCGCTGACATCGACTTAGCCTGTTCCCGGCCCGGACAATTCATGCTACTCTCCCTGCTGTTCTTCCGTCTCCGCGTGCAGCGGTGGTGCTCTCCCTGCCGGCGGCGGAGGCTGCGTAAACAACGCCGGACCTGGTCCTAACAGTCCCTTCTACTACGACACTTGCTACAACGCGTACGCCTTCCCCGACAACGATGGTGCCAGTAAGTCATGTCGCTTCTCGGACAGCATCAATATGGGTATTGATGCGTCTTGCCTTACCCGCCCACAGACGGGTACACGCCCGCCGACCTCGTTGTATACACTTGCCCTAACACCGCCATCACCCTGACTCTCTGCCCCGGTACTACTTCGGACTATCACTAAGCGCAGCGCTCGTTCGCGCCGGTCAGCGAGACGCTTGCTCAAGCTGCCTTGTTCCCTTGATGACGTGTTTTGGTCTTTCGTACACGGCATTTCTGGATTGCGGACTCGGATACCATTCTCATCGGCTGTCTCTGACTTAGAAGAAACATCATGGCCCCTTTTTGGTTGTTTTTTTGTCGCTTCGTGTCAATAAATACATCTTGCGTCGTTGCATCTGTCCAACATTCATTGTGCTCCAGCTAAGAGTTAGTGCAGTACCGGGTCGTTTCTTGTCCAAGCAGCGGTTCAAAGGTGGTATCCAGGACAACATACTCGCAACGTGGTGAAGCTGATACTACGATATCGGTCGCGCTGCGAGAGTGAGCCTCCATATACGAACTGGCTCTTGTTCCGTAGGGAACGTCATATCGTCTCGGGGTCCCTCCCCAGTGGGATTGGTTGCAGTTAAATCTTGGACTCACATTGTTAACCTCAGTTGTGTGGTTTCCATTCAAGTCCCCCGTGACTCATTGAAGTCAGTGTCGGTGATGAAAATCGGACAAGCGTACCGCAACCAACCTTTGCACAGTTAGGGATGGCTCGATGTGTTAGGTTGAGAAAAAAAGAAAAGAACACCTATGAAGTGATGCAGGACCACTGGGATGGCCAGGTCGCTCATAAATTAAATGCACGACCTATGTCTTCCATACCCGAGTTTTGGAAAACAGGCGCAACTTGAGACCGGCGAGTGGGTCATGGTGAGCAAGCGCTTCATGTCGAGATGCTCGATCCGGACAAAGCACTCATGCCTGCGACGCCCCGGGGACGACGTTCGTCGACTAACCAGGGTAGCCTCTCCGCAAGTCTCCATTCCTGGGGGTGTGGCACGAAAAGAAATAAGACTGACCTCATGATGGATCAGATTCACGTACACTATTCTTTTCTCTCGTCCGAAGAACGGAGGACCATGGTCGGTCATCCGAATGATTCGCAATCCAGATCCACATGGAAGCGTAGACATGATACTTGTGATTTTCCGACCCCATAAAATATATCGTCCGGGTTCCACCGTAACCGTAACATTTGTTTTTCTCGACGAAATTGGGTCTGGCGTGGGAGGTGGGGGCACCACTGGTCACTGCGAACGCCGAACAGGGTACGGCCGTTGGGCCACCGTGATCAGCCATGGGGCTAAACCGATCCAGGGTCTTCCATTATTTAGTGACTAGTAACCACCCAGGTGTCGACCTGAGCATCCCCAGTCCTTATGCTTGGTGCGCGCATCCAAAGATCTAAAATTCGGTGGCTTGCCAAACAGGGCGCTGCGGAATTCCTCGGAACACTGGGCACGACCAACAGACGAATAGAAGCAAGATCATCCCAAAGTGGGTTGGCGGCTTTTAAGCTCGGTCGCATCTGAGATTTGAGCACCGTGGTTGACCGAGAAGCTCGAATACAATATCGTTACCCACGTCACCCGTACACGGCGATAGACAATCAATTACCCATAAATACAGCACATGCTATTCTCGAACGAAGCCGCAGAACACATGGTCCGGACAGCATTACGCCAGAGGAACATTCGCGATCCATCTCGTAAACATGTCCTGCAAGACCACACAAGTCAGTATGAGCGTTCTCGGGAGGCTGACCACCGCACAGATAACTTACCAGGGCAGCTTCTGGCTGATCAAACGGTACCATGTGGCTGCAATACGTATCAGCAGGAGTTTCGCAGAACATGCGACCGAAAAACTGACCCAGCGTCGTGGACCGCGAGGAAGGTAATGTTGCCCGCACCAGAACCACCACCGCTGGCACTGCGTACGGTACCTGCTACTTTGCCTTGCAACGTTATCCACTGCTCCGTTGGCGCAGTTGTGAATTCGTCGAGGAAATCAGTTTCCAAAACTTCAAGCCAGCGTTCGTTACCCTACAAGGGAGTCAGCGGCCATCCCATTTCCCTCACGGTTGAAGGGGACCCACGATGTAGTTGCACATCATATCTGCCAACGTCAAACATCAGTCCACCATTTACTACCTAGAAAGCTATAGACGAAATGGGGACATCCCACTCACCAGCGGTCCCAGCGTAGACCAACAACCTCACTCCGTCGTTAATCAATGGAGGCAACAAAGCGGGAGTGTTGTGCATCGAGTCTCCTTGAAGTAGAAACGCCTGGTTCATAGCCATGTTGCAAGATTCAAAGTTGCGCTGAGGGTTCACGCCTAGCGCAGCTTTGACATCGGGTTGATTCAAGTAGGCTTCAACCCACTCCAGTTCTCGATAACAGAGAGGGCCATCCGTCGCGTGGTCACAAGGACGGCGAGCATCATAAGGGTTGAAGCCAGATTCTAATGGGGGGGAAACAAGGCTCACAGTAACAGACACGAGAATCGAGGTTGGACTCACGTTGGATAGGACTATACAGCTGGCTGTTGCAGTACAAAGCTGCAGGAACACAGACCAAGCGAGAATTATAATCATAGCAAGCTTTCACAAGTCTCTGGCACATTGGTACCTTTGTCCTGAGTGCCTGGCACTGTGGTCCTTCGGGGTCATCGTAAATAGGGTATGGTCCCTCACAGAGGTGGTCAGGTATCGAGGCCATCTGGATATAGTTGTCGGTCATCCCGTTACCAAGCATGATAGATGCGAGGTTGATTCTAACGAGCGCATCGTTGGCATCGGAAGACGCCGTCAACGGGACCTTCCTATTCTCGTCAAATATCACACTCGCGATGTTCGGCGCGTACGTGCCACCGTAACTCTCAGCTGCGAGATGGAAGGGAAGGGACGCGTACTCCGGAAAACGAGAGAAGAAGAGTTCCAGGAACGCGTACACGTCCTTGCCCGCGACTGGGCTGGTGTTGACGGTACTTCCATCCTCGACGTAAGAATATCCCACGTCAACGGGCTGGTCGAGGAATATAATGTTGGCATTCGTGTTCCAGCTGTAAGGGTTCGGAGTCGTGGTGGTGCCGTTATCGGCGATGCGACAGGGGCCAAGCTCGAAGAGAAGACCCGTGGAGGAGCTACAGCCAGGGCCACCATTAAGCCACAAGACGACAGGCGCATCCTCTGGCGAGTTTCGGGCCTCAAAGAACCTGGGAAGTCGAGTTGCTATCACGTCAGATGGACTGCGGAACGTGGGTTAGGATGAAACAGACCAAAAGAAGAGGTGTTTGTCGTCGGTGATGTCGAGGTATCCAGAGTACTGCTTGACAGACGGATCGCAGAGTGTAGGCTCGGTAAGCCTTAGCTGATAGTCGGAAAAGTGTGAATGCTGCACAAGCTCGTCTACGTAGTGCGTGCCCCGTCAGCTAACCCACCGCGGTTTACCATTCAAAAACTCACACATCACTCCGTGCTCCTGCACAAAGGTCTTTCCATCTATCCACTTGTGGATTTTCGCACCAGCCTTGTTCAACCCGGACTGGAGTGGATTTGGCGCGTGGCGGTTTGGAGACAAGGCATCACCAAGAACGACCTGTGCGTCAGGGATAAAAGACGCAAGGACAGTGGAGAGGAAGACAAGAGGCAGCAGGTTGAGTACCCTCATCGTCGTGTTGGTAGCTGGACAAGTTGTGTATTCTCAAGGCTGTCAGCTCCCCGGGAACATCCTTGCTCTATTCCTCTTTTGGGAAAATAGCCCCTATTCCAATTCCCACCCATATCAAGTACCCTTATTATACCCTTATTTTTCATTGCCTACCCCTTGAATAGCGCCTTCGAGGAGCGCCAATGCAACGCTCGCAGACCCCCATGAAGACTGGAATCCCACTCCAGAATGACTATATGCATCACAACTGCAGATTCGACTCTGAATTGAGATTGAAAACTCACCCATAGTTATAGATAACTGGTACCTTCTCTCCTTCTCCTCGTTCGAGAGAGCCGACCTCGAGCCTGATCCCTCCCTTTCTTGCCGGACGTAGCCCGCACCCTTCGTCAACGATGAGCGCTTCAAGGTCTGCAACTGTCGGTTCACGGCTTGCACGAACAGAGAGAGGTGCAAGATCGGGACAGAGTGTAAGTGCATGGGTGAGGATGTAGGTTCGATCCGTAGCGCGAGGTACTGGGCACCTAGCACCAAATATACTCGGTGAGGGAGACACAAATTTGGAATTCTCAATAACTTACCAGTCATTGGGCACCCTGATCCCACCAACGATCACCTGTTTGCAATGGTTCTGAACATTTCTTCGCTGTACGGAACCGGAAGACACACATCTCCCGTACACCGTGGCATCATGTAAATATATGATCCATCCGCCCCAGACAGCGTCCTTCCATACTTGATCCATGGTGCACATAGAAGGATGGTTTGTCCACGAACGGGATAAACATCCTTATCTTCGATACCTCCAAGAAAGCGGGCGCCAATTCCAGGGCATGCGATGATCGCCGCTGGTTTTGTTGTGTTATCTAACACCTACAAATGTTTCATTCGAGCGTCTGAGTGTACTGACCAAAAAAAAAATAAGGCAGATGCTCAAAGAGTATTACCTGTGAAATATGCTGTAGGTTCTCCCGCTTCGTGGAGCCTCCGAGAGAGAGAAAACGAGCAAGGAGCCAATTCATGTACGCGGGTGTATTAAGAGTGAATGTGGTGAATGTATACCCAGCTGTGGAGCCCAGGATGAGGTCATGTTCTGACAACGTACGGAACTGCGGGATGTCATTTGTTGAGCAACGAGGTGGGAATAGTAAAAAAGTAGCTTCAACCAAAAACGGGGAGCTCACGTTGGGCATGTAATCCAGCCAGGGAGATGGATCGATGCCATCCGCTCGGAATTCAGTGTGGGTATGTCTGAAGAAAAGTCCTGCAACCGCTCCTCCTCCACCGGGCTCTGAGTCCTGCCACATTACTTCGAATGTTTCCTTGTCCAGTGCTGCACGACCATGGAAAGGATTGTAATAAGAAGAACCAGAGTTGATATTGAGTGTGGAAGTTTCGAGAAAAGATACCAAAGACAAGGCAATAATGTACCTTTCTGTCTTGCATCTCCAAAAGCCTGACTGACGTGGTGTGCCCCCTGAAAAGGAGAGTTGAATAACACGACACGATCACTCGCAATCAGTGACGCTTACAGCCCAATGGCTCGTATACCGGATCGTCCGCGGGTCTGTGGGAAACGTCTCGGCAACGATGGTTACATTGTACTTGCCTGTCTCTTGGACATGGATGGCGGTGGATAGGCCGACAACGCCTGTTCCAAGGGTGAGCAGAAATGAAAGTAAAACAACGTACTATCAACGATAGCAACTAGATTCAAGTGCATGGACAGATATCGTGCATGGTGGTGAGCGTACCTGCACCGACGATTAATATTTCCTTCCGATCGTTTGACATCGACCTAGGCTTGTCCTAGCCAACAACTTCAACCGAGTTGATGATGACAAGTGCTTAGTAGCGGGTGCCTTCAAGTACCCTTGACTCCTGCGGGGTCACGTGCATGAGCGTTCTCAAGAGTGTTGTCAAGGCGCGATTTAAGTCGTAGCGCTATCTCACTTTATTGATCGTTATCTTCCCCTGCAAGAGTTGTTCACTTCTGACAGACATGCAAGTGTGGAAGTATGAGGACTCGTGTCTCATTAATCCGCTACCAGTAATTGGTACAATCTCCTGTGTGCTATTATTGTATCGAGGCTTCTACCAAACAACATCCACGCGCTGCCTTGCACTATTCCACCGAAATTGTGCGTCAGTTCGCAAGAAGAGATACTGGTCTAACCTCGATATATACTGTTGTGGCGTGGCGCTTGACACGGCCCGGAGTGCCATCAACGTGAACGCGCTTTACCATTTTAATTTCACGGCCCTCCGGGCACACCTTGACCCTATTCAAATCTTTGTTTTGGCCAGCTGGTTTGGGAGATAAGGTCAAGGACAGGAAGTCAAAACAAAGTCATCCGAATTACACCTCAGGCTCGAGCTATTAGGAGCTTCAACCTCTGGAATTGAATGTGATCGAACCAGCTCACTCTCCGCGTGATCCGGACCGGTACCGGTTTTGGCCACAATTTTGAAAATGAGACCTGGACCTTTCAAGTCCAGGAATGTCAAACCCCAGCGTCCCTGTGCCCGTGCAAGCACTATCCTTGGCGCTTCGCCAGTTGTGTCCGATTCGGCTTCCACTGATGACCAACTCGTAGTCCAGGGCAGCATGTCAACCATAAGAATGAGCTGTCTCCGGCCTTCTGGATGAAGAGGAGTTGATGATTCTCATCTTACGGCCTATTAAGGGCACAAAGAGAATTATGAAAATATTCGTCGTTTTGCTTTAGCGAGATGGACCTACTGAGAGGAGTGAGTAAGCAACCTTTATAATACGAGACATACTTCATGGTTTCATCGCTACTGGCTTTCGCCTATGGCCACTATCGGATTTTCTGTGCTCAACCCGGACCACAGCATCCTCACCCATGCAAATTCAGCTAGTTTTCTTGCTGATTGGGGCTTGCAGATGATAACCACTCTTCAACTTTCCTTAGTGTATACGGCGTATGATCAGGGACTTTTTGAAACAAGACTTCAACCTTGAGAATACTATTTTTCGCCTTTCATTCGTGTATGCCGGCCCGCTATCTCAGCCGATTTCGAGGCAATCCCACCACGAGAATTGGACGACTGACACCACGAACCCGAATGCAACGCGTACAGGGCCTACGAGGTCAGCGGACAGCTTGCACGAACCACCAGACGAGCTGCTCGAGGGACGGGCAGGCGACGAAGTTGGTGAGGAAAGTCGAAGTGACAGGGGGAGATGGTAAGGAGACATTCGAGAATGCGAGCGGGCAAGGTGCTAGACCAGGGTGTCTGGGCGACGAGGCCAGACGAAGGGGTTGTCAGCGAGGGCCATGCCACAACAAGCTGCAGGGCGGCGCTGGGGCATGGAAGTTGGCCAGACAAGCGACCTGCGAAACGGCGCTCTTGGGCCTGATGAAATAAGAACGCGATGAGCGTAGCTCGACAACATCCCCCAGACGTACCGGACAATGGCGACGAGGAGACATCATCGCGAGACACGTCAAGCGACCGCGGGGACGCCGTCGGAGGACGACGCGCGCCAGTCAGAGAAGACGAGACGATCGTGACGATTGCTTTGGGCTCCAAGTCTTTTGTTTGCTCCATGTTTTCCAAGTTTAGTTGCGCCGTGCCGCGTTGCATCATTAATGTCCACGATAATCGATTGATGGCATGCTTCTCGAGGCACGTTTCCCCGTCCGTCTCTCGAACATTTTTATTGGTGCTGAAGTCTCCTTCGCTCATCCTCTGACATGCCACTCTCAAGTCAACCCGAGCGGTCGACCTTGAGTCGCAAATCTACGTCTCGGCCACTCAAGGCTGCGAGGAAATTGGAGAACCAGTCTGACTCGTCCGATAGTCGCTCCACTACTGCTAGCAGTCAAAATGATGGCGAGTCAAAGGCGGTACACATGGTCGTTTTCAGTTTCCTGACCAATGCGTGTCCAATTCTTCAGATTCGGACTCGGATGGTCACCAAAGACGACCGGATCATGGTAAGTACTTTACTTTACTTTCGTGTTATGAATGACATTGACCCAAGGAACGCTGTTAGGCCTGAGACGCCAACCTGTTCAGGCTAGCACGAGGAGAGTAACGTTTGGTGTCCGAGACGATTCGGACAGCGACGACGCCACAGTGCGCGCAGGGCCATCTCAGCATCATGTACAGCAGAATCTCACAACCCGATCTGAGCTCTCTCGATCTCCTCAAATTGCCAGCCAAACGAAACAGACTGGCAATAGGAAGGGTGAGCTCCATCCCTTTATCTCCTTTGGACGACCTTGGTGAGACTCTCTTCCTAGCCCAGAAACCGCGCGGGTCCGCTCTGAACCAATGTAAGTATCGGCAATAACAGTCCAAAGTCGGGACAAATCACTGAGGTCACTGAAGCGGACATTGCCGATGACAAGCCCCGTAAAAGTACTCGTAATCATGATTTTCGCAGAGACGAAGTCAGGAAGTGGGGGAATAAATTCACTCGAAAAGAGCGCGATGAAAGCGGAAGGCGCTTTGCCCGCATGTCGATTGGTTCAGCTAGTCAACGTGGATCATCTCAAAGCTCCAACATACCCCAATGGGATAAACGACGGCGGTGGTTTCTTCGTCGCGGGAATGTCGGGTCCCGCAGCAGGCACGGTACTTCTAATCGTGAGGATACAAATGAGAGATACGATGAAGATTTATATCAGTGAGCCTTGTAGCCACGTATAGTGTCGGCTCTCGGAGTGTTTACAGCTTTTGGTAGGACACCCACACAGGCGACTATCAAGGCGGCTCGCAAGTTCGAGTCTCAGTTTGCAAGGAAGCGCCCCCGGGCTCCCTCACATGAATCGGATATTGATATCAATGATGATCCATTCCGGGATAGCGACTCCGTCGTGGACGAACCCGTCAATGAACACCGGACCGATCCATCGGAAAATGACGAGGAAGAGGTTCTTGAACATACGGAACCATCGCAGGCTCTTCTGGACGGATTAGAGCGGCTCTTATCGAGTGTCGTTCGACTTCAGAAGATGCGACGACTTCCCTTCTTACGTCGTAATCTCCGGAGCGGTTTCCAGCTTCGATGTCGAATGGTTGGCGTTGACACCAAACCTCATCCCCTTCCGCACACGTCAGTTTCTGTTGTTTATAGCTGCCCGCTTATAGATGGTGTCTCAAGTTACCCCGGAGAATTTCGTGCTACGATGACAAAGAGCTCGATGAAAAATTGGTTGTGTCCGCTGTGCGACTTGCATACGAAATTTGACAATCCGAGAGTGTTAGACAAGCACTTGGCGTGGGACCACTCAAGCGTCAAAGTGCTTTGGGACCAAGTACGTTTTACTTTTCAGTTCAGAGCCTCCATCTTCTGAAATGTTCAGCATTATACCACACTCTCATTGACCATCCCGGATTCCCAACCAGAATCGTAGGTAACCTCTCAAAAAATACACTAGGTCATTGTATTAATTACTCAATGATGTAGTATCTCGGTCATGACGCGTCAAGTTCCCATCAGAGAATCGTCGTCCCATTCGATGGACGTTGAAGGGAACAGGAGTATAAATCCCGACGAGAAACCCCTTGTCCGCATTTCCAGCACACCATCTGGCATAGTGAGCGAATCTGGTTCCGGTTCCGTCTCCGCCATCCCATCAGTCGTGGAGGAAGACCTCAAACCCAAACACGACATATCTGGATACTCGAGCGTGGGTGCGGATACTTGGACCAGAAGTACTTCGGTATCAGGACGTTCAGCCTCCCAAGCTCTGTCGGGGCCTGATGCACGAGACGGCCTCGGACCATCGGCCGCCCCTCCATACCTGCCGGAGATGGACGAGAGAGGCGACGTTTACTACTCCTGTCGTCCTGGTGGCCCACGCCTATTCGATTTCCTGAATACGTTATCTTTGAAACCCTACGGAGTGCTCAAGTGGGTAATAATTGATAGAGAGGAGGAGCTGTTCGAGCTCGATGACATTCTCGATGAGGACAAGGTGATGCAAGCACTCTGGTTCAGATGGATTTTCCTAAACCGGTAAGTATTCTTTATCCGTGTGTTGCACCAACATCAAGGCAAACGGTGCTGCACCAGGAACAAGTTTGTCGCAAATTACTTTGACGGAACCAAAGTGTTTGTCAAGGAAAACTGGGAACTGATAAAACAGGGTGCTGGGTTGTTGGCCCTGAGAACATGGCTGTTGGTAAGCAGTCGTCTTTGTCGTGCAGTTCAAGGCAAGGCTCTGATATGTTTTTCCGACTCTGGCAGGTCCTGCTTGTGAACAACTTTCTCCTTCCAACGGAGGTTGCCACGCTCATGCGGTATTACCAGGAACTGGCAGATATCCAGCTGCGGTAGTAGGTAGACACGTATGAGCAAATTTAGCACGCTTTCATTGTCCCGGGACATTTCCGACAATAACCTTACGCTGGTCATTGCATCCGCTCAGCCGTTGTCCAGCATTAACCCGGATCAGCAAAAATAACACATCCCTTGTATAGACTTAACTGAACTTTTCTGCTCGATTAAGTACAAATAAAGGACTTGAAATAAGCATGTATGTACAAGGTAATCCTTCTGCCTGAATCACACTTTTTTTTGACTTAGAATAGCAAAAATCTAATTCCACTGCACCATCCAGTAAGCAAAAAGAGTAGAACACAAATACGAATTAGAAAATGACACTAAACATTGCAAATAGAAAAAGCGCCGCAATTGCGAGAGTGCATGCGAAAAAGAAAAAAAAAAGTATGCAGCAGGTAAACGGAACGTCGCCGCTGCCGCAACCATTCCATCGATAAAGACGAAATTGTCGCCATTCGGGATGGAATCGTACCCTTCGGCCAAGGGATACGAACTCGTTGGATGCAAAGAAACAAGCTTGACGACGAAAACGCCGATGAGCATTGGAATGGCTGTCCCAAGGGTGGGAATTACTAGGAAGGCAGATATATCTCCAGGGAAGAGTGAGTTCGCGAGCAACGAGAACCAGAAAGCTGAGAGTCCAAAAACAGATATGACGAGACCAGGGTAGTCGCATGCTAAGGAACATCAGCCGTGTACTCAGCATAAGCGCAGAAGGTGGGAGGGAAAAGGTACGTACAGTACTGAACGGAAAACTCTTCGCGGTCGCTATAGCTGCGTTGAGCCCCGCAGTGCCCCCGGACCCCGTCATGAAGCTGCACACAAGTAATGCAAAACGGAGAGGTGAAACAGTCGTGCCATTGCCTATTCCGTCGTCATACATTTGTTTGGTACCTAAGTAGCCGACGAGAAGACAGATTGATGCGCTAATGAACAGGACTCGTGAGCCCTTGCGATCGACGATACGACCCCAGACAGGGCCGGAGGTGTATTCCCCAGCTGTGGATAGATTAACCAAGGGCTAAAGAGGGTATATGAGCCCATACTATTTCCTGCGAGACCGATGATATGAAGTTGCGTGTGTGATACCCGAAGGCGAGCACCGAGCTGAGGTGCATAGGCTAGCAGGAATGTTCATGGGAGCGGGAGGTTTTGGGACGAAAGAGGACGCACCGGAATATATTGTTCAGACACAATTACCCTCAGTCAGTGTTGTATCATCATATGGTATCAAGCACACAGAGTCGTGAGTGGTGCTCTACAAACGAGTGGGCTGGGGTATGCACGATGGGGGTGATACACGAAACTATGCAGACTTACTGTCGGCGATGGCGGAAACCAGCCGGTTTACGGGCATTGGACGATTGAAGACCATGCACTCAGTACTAAGCGATGCCATGGAGCTGATGTGGGCGGTGAGACTCGGATGCATGCATGCCGGGAGATGGTGAGGAGGTGGGCGTTGTTGCGTTTCGTTTCATCTCTCGAGCTCGGTCTACACACTCACGAAAGGGATTCGCGACAGAAAGCGACGGAGAAGAAGACGGAAGGGAAAGACGCGAAGTGAAACAGCATGATAAGGACAGATAAGATAAGAACAAGAGCATGCAGACACCCGCAAATAGCAACGGGCACACAAATGCAAACAGCGTAACTAGTGGGTTCTTACGTCATCATCCCCAACGCGTTTTGACTTTTGGCAGGTACATACTAATCTCGATCCTGCCGCATGCCAGATATTCACTCCCTTCCCGACAGCGTTACATCGTCTCAGTTCCCGTCGCTCTGTGTGAATCTACTGGCACACAACACAATCCACCGCAAGTACTGTGGGAACCGCTCCTGGATGCAGACAGCTGTGGCAAGCACAGGTTGCGCAGTCAGTAGGGAGAGCCATTGACAGATCATACATCCAACCAATTTCCATTCACTTCACTCAGGATATCCCTTGCAATGTCTGTACTAGTATGACTTGGCCAAAGCACATGCTTTGCTGCGGTCCGCAGGCTTCTGGTTGTCGATGAACTCTGCCGAACGTACGGTTCTACTTTTTCCAGTCCGTATTGACATTTCGACCTCGAATGGGGAATATCTTAGGTTCCGCGTCCCTGGCCTTGGAATAATCACGCTGGAAGCGTGGTAAGGGCATCACATCCATCTCGTGTCGACTGGTTGTCCAATCGACGCCCTGTTTCCGACGTGACGACTGAAACGACCAATGCAGCCTTTCGTTGCGGGGGGTACTCCACATGTAAGGGCTGAATTTCATTTCCCTTGGTTTAGGTGATACACTGCGGGCACACCATGGCGACTCAGATTCCTATCAACAGTCATGCAGATCTATCTCTTCGCACCTCCTAACAGCCTCCGCCGTCTCCCTGGTTGTTCCGGGCATGGTTTTAAATGCTGCTAGGGTCTTCTGGACCGATTCTTCTACTACCCATTCATCGGTGCTCTTTAATCCCCTTCGACCTTCTCCTTTTCAGACATCCATTGGTAACAATAATTCTAATAATCATGCAGTTTGAAGAACTGGCTTCTTCTCCTCCTCCTCCTCCTCCTTCTAGACCTTCCGTTCCCAACAGCATCTTGGTGTATGACTTGCATGTTTTCCTGCTCACCATTATCCTCATCCTTTCCTTATTCAATGTTCCTCGTTCGTGGGCGTACATTGTGAACAATCGTTCGGAAGTATTCCAGGGTTATATCCTGCGCTTCGCCACGCAATTCAGGATGTACCGGTCTCCTTCAATGCCGCAATCCCAAGAGAAAGGGCCGCTGAAAATCTACATCCCCACTCCTGAATGGGATGCGACCCCCAAACAACCCTGGCATCTTCCTATGCATTTCTCGCTCAGAAATCCCGCAGCAAGTTTCCTGCAATATCGCATCCTGGGGAATTACACTGCGGTACAGGTCCTC
>JBBPNN010000466.1:0-23269 GCA_038090935.1 Hortiboletus campestris
GAGACGTTACACTCGTTGACATCAGCGGCACGCTTCGCGAGATCGTCCGAGGTACGCTTGGTCACGCCCGGATCCGTGTCAAGGGCAATGTTGGTGGAAGACGTCGGCAATGCAGCCGCAGCGGCGATGATGCCGAGGAGCGTGAGCGCGAGCTTGTTGAACAACATGCGTAAGGTGCGAGTGGGTATTATTGAGAGGTTCGCTTGGATGGGGGTTTGCGAAACCAAAGAGTCGGTTTTGAAGACGCAAACGCGTTACGGCAAGGCGAGGCTATGGGTAGAGCGTTTTCGTCACTCGGCATGCCCAGGGACTCTTTGATGTCGCTAACCACAAAAGGATTTATCATCAGGGTATTTTGCAGCCGTCGGGTATTTCGATTCAGCCACATTCCGTACTGTTTTGGGAGTTCGTCAGCACAGCCACTACCCGATCAATGACGCACGTGGGGTCCACTCCCACGCCATCCGTGCGGATTTGAAGAGGAACACAGATTGTAAAATGAGCCGAACAGTCCGATCGGATTGGAAGGTCGGAAAATAGAATACATAATGGCCAGCGACATCACGGGCACGCATTCGTAACTTCCTCTGCCCAACCCATGACCTTGTCTTCCAAGCGGCTCCGCTCCCTCTCTGCCCTCTCCTCCGCAGCATTTCTCCAAATGGCCTCTTGCTCGTCTGGTGGTACCATGATATATGGCATCATCAAAGTAATCGATGCGGTCGTCACCCGCACGGCTCGCCCTGTTCGTGCGTCTAGCAGCGCGCTGCTCAAATGCCTGATTTTGTTCGTTCCTCCTCTCGGTCTTGGTGGTTTGCTCGTCAGTGATTGCCTGGTAACTCACTTGCGCTGCACTGGTGATCACTCTGGGGTAAAAGGTGGATCTCCACTGTCCGAGTGTATCTCGCATTGTCTGAGGGGCAAAATGATGTAGTACAGCGTTGGCGTAGACGGCGTCGAAGAGAATGTTAGGGGGCCACTCGTCAGCAGTATCAGGCATCTGGACTAGATATCCCGAACGGAGCGTGGGATCGCCAAATGCTTCTGGTTCTTCCGGAACGAAGAGGTGTGCTGTACACCTTTTCTCTGTCGGTGATGCGGTGGGGTCGACGTCCGCTGTGGTCATGGCAAAGTTAGGTGTCTACTTATGAAAGCCATCAGACTCCAATCAAGTAACATGAGAGCATGACGCACCATTAGGAATGCAATATTTGTACCAAAGCTACGGTGAGCAACTAGGTTTAGAAGAATGCCGTTCCGAACGTCGTCAATTTGGTACACGATGTCGTTCCCAGCAGGGTCTCGACTGCGACGCTGAGTATAAGTCTCTATGTACTGCCACACAGTGAGCGAGAACAGATTAAGAGCAACAGTAGCATACCTCATCCCCTTTGCTATGGGGCAGGAGATGTACAGCGTCACAATTATGCTCCATGAAGCCTGTCAAAACACACACGATCCCGCTCTACAACATCGCTGAGGAATTGCGCCCTCCGAGATGTGGTTTCGTTGTTAGTAGTGATAGTCGCGCGGCCCATGTCAAGATCAGCTGGGAGCATCTTTTGTTTCTCATCGTCGCTGATGTGATAGTACAGATCAGCGGACTCGAATTGGAGGTCTTGGTGTAATCCGTGACATCGTGCGGTGAGTCACGACTGAACGAAAGGTCACCCTGCGCGCCAATGACAACTCCGGTGGCACAACGAATCCATTTGTAGGGCTTTCGTATGAATTGAAGGTTGTTGAAGGTGTCGAGTGGGAAGGTAAGGGAATAGACCCAGTTCCAACTAGAAGGCTCAGAATTGGTAGAGTTGAGAGGGAACATTGCGAAGACTCGGATCTCGGGCACGGTCATGATGTCACAGGGCGATATCACCTTGGTTTCTGGGCAGTCCGAATGTGACGTACCGGTACTAGGCCATTAGGCTCCTCGCCTGAGTTTGAAACCTAGGCTGAGCTTGAAAACCTAATCAGCGGGGCAGAACACAAGGTACGACAACAGACTCGACTCGACTTCCGGCATGATAGAAAACACCTCTCCTTTGTGCATAGACCCACCACCCGAAGGATGCAAGCTGGGATGGCCCAAAGGTATTAAGAACATGCCAATCACAAAGCACGTTGGCTGGCCTTGCAAAGACGGCTGACCACCTCAGACGGACGGTGAGAAACGACACCGAAGGTCAGACAGTAGGTACAAGCTTCCTAAATTTGAATTGACTGGATTGACTACAGTGGTGATTTACTCGTACATCGTGCGCTTCAACAGCCTGCGCTGCTCTATCTGACACTGCTCATCAAGCTACTATTTCGACCCATAATCGTAAAGTCCTCAAACGGATGTCCGTGCAGCTCTACCTTCTTATTTCGAAGTGTCTCTGCAGCCGCCCATATCCGCTCCACCTTGGGATCCCGAGCACACCACTGTTGCTGCTCGAGAAAGACAGGGCGGAAGCGACGTCGAACGGCTGGTCGAGTGGGTGACGTTTTACCTTGCGAACGGGATGATGACAATTGTGACTCGGCTTGCACCGGCGTAGCTGTGACTTCTGCCATCTTGACATGATGTGGACGACGGGGAGTCGATGGACCGGCACCTGATGACCTGCTCTCTTGCCCCACTGCCAACTTGGTAGGACTACCTTTGAGGGCGGCATGGAAGGCAGCTGTAGCAACTGCCGAAGAACGCTTGGCGGGAGAGCTACTTGTTCTTGGCTTGGTGGGCGACGAAGAGTCGACTCGGCGTTTCTTGGTTGGCGTTTCTGCAAAGGAGGGACCATCGTCGGTGCGTTTCTTCGATGGCGTAGTCACTGGGGTCGATGTCTTCCTCATCATTGGCCGCGTCCTCATAGCGGATTCCATCGAAGGCTTGAAATAAGACTTTATCTGTTCTGCGACAACGTCGCATCGTTTATCGAGTATAGCCACGACGGCTTTAAACGTCTTCGGGTGTATCGAATAGGTTCGACGGAGGGATGGCTCCTGTACGGAGGGTTCCTGTACACTGTAGCTGAGATTATGCTCTCAAATATGGAATGCAAAGACCTTACCTCCATCAACTGACATACCCAGTAAAAGACGGCACACATCACGACGTTCGCGCCGTACCGCTCCTTTAGGACGTCGACTTGTGAAAGAGCAGCCTCGGCATCCTCCATGCAGGCTATCGCATGCTCTCTTGAGTGAACATGGTATGCATCGACAAGCGTCTCATACGTGAGATCCGTGATGGTGTTCCCCTCCTCAGTGCCAAGCGCGGCGCGAACTCTCTTGAGGATGTCGGAGAACTCGGCTTTCGACACACATGCTGCAGACATTGCAGACTGGAGCGATATCTCGTCCGTGTTCAACCTGTGTGATATTCTTTTGAGAGGATGCGCGGCGAGAGGGGGACAACACGCGTACTGTTCGGACGCGAGGTACGCGCATACAGCGGGGATCGCGATTGGGTTTTTGACGACGAAGCCAGAACCTGGACGAGTCTTTGCATTGGCGAGGCACAGAATAGACTCGGCTTTTTTGAGCGTTTCTGGGTTGGAACATAACCTGTTCAGTTGGTTGCGCTGGAGTGCTGCCATGGTGGTCCACCTCAAACCTACCTCGTGTGGCAGTGCAGGTGCCACTCAAAGTGAGTAGTACCGTACGGTCACGTGACCACTCATCTCGTCGTCAATTTTGCACGAGAAAAGACTCGGCGAGGCATCCAGGATGCAGAGTGACGACGTGATATGGTCCGTGATCAACACCCAGTTCTGCTCGTACAAAGTAAAGTCCGTTCGCTTCCTGATCACCCCCGTGTCCCACTCTTGACCGCTTTTAGAACTGCAACGCAGAATTTCTGTCGTAACGAGTACAACGTCACTGGATTCTGCAGCAGACAGTCATGTCCACTCGCAAACTCGCGATACGCAACCGTGCGTGAGCACCAAGGTGCGCGGTCTGCCCTGCATCGCGTCTCATCGTATCAATTATTCGTAGGTGAACTATACCTCTACGTCAAGACGATCGAGCGCGCACATACGCCCGCCAAGATGTGGGAGAAGATCCCCCTTTCCAAAAATTACTCGAAAGCACTCGAGCAGGTGAGCTAGCCACCTACTCCCCCCGGCATACCCATCGAATCCCACCCGCCGACGGGGCACTCTAGATCGACAAGGAGCTCCTGTACTGGCCGAATTTCACGATTCACAAATGCAAGCAGCGCGTGACCAAGATCACGCAATACCTCATCAAAATGAGACGCATAAAACTGCGGCAAGAGTTCGTCTTTCTTTGGCCTCGGCATCGCGTGGACTATCGCTGATGATGTATCGTCGTCAGGCCAAAGCTCGTTGGTGTGAAAAAGAAACTTGATCGAAGAGAAGCGACGCGCGAGCGCAAAGCCCTCTCCGCTGCCCATCTTGAAAAATCGATTGAAAAAGAACTTATCGAACGACTGAAATCAAAGGCATATGGTGATGCGCCACTTAACGTGAATGAGAGTGTGTGGCAGGCTATTCTAGACCGAGAGAAAGGGGAGAAAGGGAAGGAAGTGGAAAGGGAGGAGGACTTGGGCATGGTGGATGATGAGACAGATGGAGAGGACGAAGACGAGGAGGAGTTTGAAGGCGAGTTTGTTAGTGATATGAGTGGAGACGAAGCCGGGTTGAGCGACTTGAGCGATCTAGAGGATATAGTGGTGAGTTCTGACACTGGATTAATTCGTCTTCATCCCTGAACGTCCCGCAGGACGAGGGCCCATCTGAGGACGATAGTGAAGGTTCGGATGAGGACGATGATGATACCACAAAAGATCAGTCGCACCCAAAGTCAAAAATGGTATTGGGCAAGCGGAAGGCAAAAGCACCCACAAAAACTCCTCCCCGGAAGAAAACCGAGAAACCAAGGAGTACGTTCTTTCTTCTCTTCGTCTGCTTCCCTAGTCACGCTGAACTGCCTCACAGAGGGACCGAGGGTGGAGATCGAGTACGAGCACGAGCTGGAGAGCATACCTATTACCCGATCTTCACTTTCAAATTGGTAGCTTCTCTCCGTGTCCTCGGCCTGGGCGAACCCTCAGGTCTTCGCCCGTTGAATATTCATCCCGAGTGAGCAACATTTCACCTTTCTAATCACCTCCGTGGTATCTCGGAAATCCTCTGAGAGGGATACTGCCAAGTGAGTGACATCTGCGTTGAGTGAAAGTGAATTCTGTATGTGCCTTCTCTCCGCTCTCCCTTCGTGGCCCTCGTGTGTTATTGTATCCTCACAGGTGTGGGCCGATGGTGCTAGAACGTTTCACTACATCCTGCAATGCCATGGTTTCCAGTCTTGACAAGAGTTCACTGGCTTAAATAGTATGTCACCGATACGCTCGATATAACGCGCCAGTTCGTATCCCCTCGTTTTTCAAAACTTGTGGTCTGGGAAGACTGCTTGTTCGAACGTTCAGCCTCGGGCTGGTCACGCAGGCGCTTCGTTCATTCCTGATAATTGTGCATGTGGCCCGCATGGACATCGTCAACAACTCACAAGTCGCCTGCGGTTTTGAGATTCCAAAGGAATCGTAAAACCTTGTAGACCATTACAATTATGATTCCACATGTCTCTATGCCACAGCACCAACACCCAAAGCGACACTCCATCGTACTACAACCTACCATCCAAAGAACAAGTCCGTTACCTGCCCAAGCATGCCCTTGTCGGGGTTTTGTCCCTGGATCGGTATCGCTGATATAGGAGTTATCTTTTGCGCGGGGGAGACAGCGTGTGGCGCACGTCCTTTACGAAAAGCGGCGACAGATGGGGCAAGTTTGATCGGCGTGCCTACCACGGCCGCAGGGGACGGGCTATCGATGACCATTGCGGACGGTTGCGCGCCTTGAGACATCACCGAAGTTGCAAACTCGGATGCGCGCAGTGACGATCCGAGGTCTGCCGCCGCCGCCGAGTCCTACGAAAAAAAAAGACAACCGAGGTCAGAACATCCAAGGAGCGAAAGGAAAGAGGAGCAACATACAGCCCACTTGACACCGACCATCCAGGACCCACCCAAGACCTCGCCGTTCCTTCGAACGACACGTGCCGCCTCTCCAGGATCTCTAAACCCAATTCTGAAGCAGTTGACGATCTCGGTGTTGGGTTCAGGTTCTGTGGCTGCACCGAGCGATTTGAAGTACTCGACAGTGACCGAATACTTGTCAGGGGGGTATCCGAACACGATCACATAACTGATTGGGGATGCGGAGGGTGTGACGTCCGTTCGGGGGGGACGCGCTGACGATGGGAAGGAAGGACCATCCAGAGAGAACGTCTGATGAAAGCAGTGGTTAGTCTCGGGCCATGGGCGTCATAGTGTCCGACGCACTCTCGGTGGTACCCTCTCCGAGGCGCCAAAGGGTGACTCCCGAAACACGTCCTTGATGGAAGTCGTGGGTGGTGCATCCGTGTCTGCGAAAGCCTGCCGTTGCCTGCATGAAACAAAAGGATCAACGATAATCGACGCGGGCAAAGGACAGGACGGACGTCGAAGAGCTCTCGAACATGGAGTCGGCCCCAAAGTGGGAGGCGCCACCGCGAGAAAGGGCGAGGTTCAATTTTGCCTTGGTTTGCACGGTGGGTATCTCGTCGGTATGCTGGGCATTTTGGGGTGCGTGTACGTTGTGTTGTTGGGCAGACTGCGGGGAGAGTCGGTGAGGAAGGGGAGAGAGGAGTTAAGTGACTGACCATCATGTATCCGGGTTGGTAGTGTGTTCTGGACTGCCCGAACGTGTCTGTCAGCGACGAGCCAAGACCGGGGTGGGTCGAGGTAGTCGAACCAGCCCAGGAATTTGTGCTTTGAGCATGGCCGACGTTGGAACTCATCACGGTCGCGGTCAAGCACAGTCAAAGTATGTCTTTTCGCACGGTACATGTACCACAACAACTGTAACAATTCACCCTTCAAACTAGGCATGGCGGACAGGAATGGCTGTTTACTGCCACGATCTCGGCGCATCCTCCAGCAGAGGCGCTCCGGATAATTTTCCCCCATTTCTGTCAGACCAGTTTAGACCGCAAACGTTGACGTTTACTCCAAACGTACATCATAGGTGCAAGAAATGCCCATCGGAACACCGTTTTCCTCTTCGTACCTGTCATTCGAATCGTCAAATGCAACCCTGTACATCGTCTCGTGAAACGCACGTGCAGACCGTCTCAGGCTGGCCACCTGGGGACGCATTTTCCCGATAGCACTTGTTGCTGAGCGGCACGGTTTCGATGTCGTGTGTGCAGTCTGCACATGTGGTCGCGAGCGTGTAGCTCGCACAGACGAAAAGTACGAGTGCGTGAGTGAACTGCATGGTAGACGGACTTTGGGTGACGGATGGTTGATTGTCTGTCTCGATCGCTGGATGGGTTTTCCTTTTTATACAGGGTTATCCGGCTTCGAACTGAAGACGAGATGGGGTGGAACCCTGCTTGTGAGCTTAACACCGCGGACCCGCCATCGACCCAGGTAAGCCAGATGATTTGCCATCCACTTGTACGAGCTTCCAGACTTGTGGATGCCTTATCCCCGCGCGTTGATGTGGAGGGGGTTCACAGTTTACTTGGTGCTTGACTCTCGAAATACTCACGAGCATGCTTTTCTGGAAGATTCGTGTCCATTTCGCGTCTCGAGCTGCAATCTGGCTCTGGAGATTCTTTACGAGAGACAGGTAGGTTGTTTCCTCGATTTGGATGGAGCTCATACGATGGTCACGTACGCAATCCCAATGGCAAGAGCTCTCGAAGCCCTGTCGACCAGGTTCATACCGTCCGAACCAGAGGAATAAGTAAAGTCCCCGCCTATGGGAGAGGAGATTGCTTCGATCGTGTGCTTCATTACTCGCAATAAGATGCACAACCATGTAATGTGGGGGAAATTTCATTTCTGCGCGGTCTAGGAATAGTATTTCGGAGCTCCGAAGCCTTGAGTCGCTTCGATGCGATGGAAGTAGTCAAGTGAATGAGACCGGTGGCGATGGACAGTTCGGGGTGAGTGAACCATGGTAATTCCCACGCACCATGTCTACACTGAGCACCCGACTTGCGTACCTACTACGTTCTACACCACCGTTGGCGCGGGGGTTCCGGACGAGTGTTGCGCGACATGACTTTCATTTTGACACACACCACTTTGTGCAGCGGCTGGAACGGGAAGGGCTGAACCGACAGCAAGCCGAGGGGATCATGTCGGCGATGGCAGAGGTCATCGACGAGAGCATACGGAACATGACGAGCAACATGGTGACCAAGGCTGACCAGGAAAAGGTTTGTACTCGGGTAGTGGACGGGTATGAGGATTGACCATGGCCGTGCAGCACCAATATACGCAGCAAGTGGACTTTGCACAGCTTAAATCGGAGCTGCAGTTGATGGAGAAGAATGACCTGGCGATGATCAAGGCGGAGAATGATCGGCTGCAGACGGACATGGAGAAGCTGAAGCAACGGCTCCGGGAGGAAATTACGCGGACACAGGCGGGAGTGCGGTTGGATCTGAACCTTGAAAAGGGACGGATGAGGGAGGAGAGCAGTGGGCAGGAGCTCAAGATCAAGGAGGTGGACACGAGGATTGAGCAGGAGATTGCGAATCTTCGGACGGCGATCCAGGCGTCCAAGGTAGGACCTTGTGCAGGCCGGGCGAGCGTGGTTGCTGACCATTTTGCAGGCGACTACGCTGCAATACTTGGTTGGGTTCGGTATGTGCACTGCTTTGGATCACTGGCTAGGACTGATTTGGAATATAGTGACGGGATGTTCAGCACTGATGATGGCGTATATGAGATTCCGGGTCTAGATAATAGCTACGTCTGCAAGAGAGCTGATCTGATCTATTTATTTAAACGGTATCACGTCTGATTTGATCAATCGTCCAAAGGAGGTATGACATCGCTTTCAACGTCTTGACCGAGCGCGACCTTTTTAAAGGACGCGTAGGCCCTGTCAAGGTCGTCGTTGACAATGACATAGTCGCACGTGCCGGGCTGTCGTGCGTACTCGATCTCGGCGCGTGCAGTGGCCAGACGTCTCTGGATGGCGTCCTCGCCATCGGTGCCGCGTCCGCGCAATCGGCGACGGAGGGTGGACATGTCGGGCGGGGAGACAAAGAGACAGACGGGGTTTAGATCTGTCTGCTTGACCTGCGTGACGCCCTGGAGGCGGTGAGGGGGGTCGGAGAGGCGTTGCTAGGAGACGTACCTGAGAATCGATATCGAGCACGCACCGCCTGCCGGATTCGCGAACGGCACGGACGGCGTGCCTGGAGGTGCCATAAAAGTTTGCAGAGAACTGGGCATGCTCGATGAAGGCGTGGTCGGCGAGGAGGGCGCTGAAGGCTTCGGTGGAGACAAAGTGGTACTCCTTCCCGTCGGTCTCGCCGGGACGGGGCTGCCTGGTGGTGTCTGGGGGTGTGATTCGGGGCTGGGGTGGTGAGGAGGGGGTACATACGAGATACACTGAAACCAAACGTGTTTGGGAGGTCGTCAAAGAGACGGGCGAGGAGGGTGCCCTTTCCGACGCCAGACGGGCCAAACACGACGAGGGGACGGGCGAGCGACATGAGTGTGTCACGCGTGACGGGGTGCGTGACAAGGCCCGAGGTTTGCCTTGTTCCTTTTCCTCATCCATGGGTGCCCTCTGCTGTCGCCCCACAGTGAGTCCTCCTCCTCCCTCTCGCACACCCGCCCACATCTCCCCAGCCCGTCGACTTCGAGGGGGACATCAACCTCTTCCACTTTGTCCTCCTCAGATGTGTCGGCAAAGGCGCGTTCGGAAAGGTACCCTCGCCACCCCACTCCGCGCTCCAGACTCACCCCCGTCTCCTAGGTCCGGATGGTCCAGCACAAACAGACCCGCGAGCTCTACGCACTCAAGTACATCAACAAGTCAAAGTGTGTCAAAATGAAGGCCGTCGCCAACATCATACAGGAACGCCGTCTCCTCGAAGAAGTCCGTTCACTTCCTCATCCGCTTCTCCGTCTCACTCACATCTCTACAGATCGACCATCCCTTTGTCGTCAACCTCCGATATGCCTTCCAGGACGACGACAACTGTTTCTTTGTCCTTGATCTCATGCTCGGTGGTGATCTGCGCTGTCCGTCCTTCCTCCTCTCATTCTCTTCCCCTCCTCACCCTCCGCAGTCCATATCGACCGTCTAGGCACCCTTCCGGAAGACACCGTCCGGTTCTACGTCGCAGAGTTGTCCTCTGCCCTTGCCTTCCTTCATGAGAGTCGCATCATGCATCGGTTCGTCTCCCTTTGTTCGCTTTCCTTCGTTGCCCATACCTTCCGTCAGAGATATCAAGCCCGACAACATCCTCCTCGACGAGCGTGGCCATGCCCACCTTACAGACTTCAACATCGCTGTCCACTATTCTGACCGTCGCCTGCTCACCGGCGTCGCAGGAAGCATGGCCTACATGGCTCCCGAGATCCTCACAAAGCGTGGTTACACCTACACTATCGACTGGTGGTCCCTTGGCGTCTGCGCATATGAGCTTCTCTTTGGCCGCCGTCCATTCAGAGGCAGAACCAACAGCGATCTGACCCACGCCATATCCAGGGACAGCTTAAGATTCCCCGAAGATGCTGAAAAAAAGTGCACTCGGACAGGCATGCAGGTCCTCAGGGGCGTGAGTCTCTTCTCCGCCTTTCTCCCACACTCGCTCACCCCCACCAAGTTCCTGGAGAGAGACCCTGCCAAGCGTCTCGCATGTAAATCAGGCGAAGGCTTCGGCGAACTTCGCCGACACCCATGGTTCCAACCTATCGACTGGGACGCTCTTGAAAGCAAGGACCTCCCTCCTCCCTTCACACCCGATGTGCGTCCTCATCGGAACCTTGTATTTATTCACCTCGTTCACCCTTGCTACTCATACACAGTCTAAGAAGGCCAACTTTGATGCTTCACATGAACTCGAAGAGCTCTTGCTTGAAGATAATCCTCTCAAAGCCAAGCAACGGAAACCTCGTGATGTCAACTCACTGAGCGCGGAAATGCGACAGATGGAGGAACAGTACGCTCGTTCATTTCCGATCTGTACTCTTCTCAGTATCGCTCACCCTTAGATTCACTTCCTACGACTTCAAGAAGATGCAGCGTCGGTCGTATTATCCACATAACCAACAGATTGTGTCGTCCATCACAGCCACCACGTCAACGGGGGGTTTAGTCGCTTCGCGACCAGTCACACCGATGGCTTCGGATCAACCCGCAGTCGATATTTCCCCTGCTGTGCGTGACTCGCTTGAGGGAGGCAATCATTCCCCATCGGAAAAGGTCAAGCTTTCAGAGAAAGCGTACTCATGATCGTGCGACACTTTTCACGTGCTGACGACGATGGGCCGAAACCATGCAAGTCGACATCTGTCACGATCTGTATCTTCCATTTATTGCATATTCTGCGAACATCTCCCTTGCATCAGTCATAATTTAGCCCATAGCTAAATGGGTGTCTCCATTCCTTGCCCGCTGGCCTCTTAACCTCTACATTGCTCCGACCATGCAAATACGGATATCCAGGTTATGCACCTCCCTAACCTATGGCACATTTCTGATTACGACCCTGTATACCTCTTATACCGCGGCACTTTTGCTGGCTTTTTGCTTGTTAATCTCTTTTTTATCCTTGTTCTGTGCTTGGTGTTTCTTTCAAGTCGGTCATCGAGTCGTATGGCCACACTCACATCGATTCGAGTTCATCAGGGTTGTGGATGTCATCATTGACTAGCTGGATTAGGGGTACTTAATATTACACATGGGTCGGTCGATTCAACATCGCGGTCGCACGACGTGCTGCCTAATACAATCAATTGAAAAACAAGACGGTTTTCCTACTAATGAGCTGTGTTAAAGGAGAACGAATTGGGCGATTCTTTGTGCCGCATCCTGAATATTCACTAAAAAAAGGTGCGGCATCATCCACCATCCATGTGGGCGTTCGTAGTATTCGACGAGTTCCACTGGCCTGTTGAGAGCGGCGAGGCGCTTTTCAAGTTCGCGAGACGCGTCAATCAGCTGGTCCGCGGTGCCGATGAGGATCAGTGTCCTGGGCCAAGACGCCCCAAAGGGGAGGAAAGACCCGGACACGAGGGGATCCGTGCGCGACACGCCCGAGCTGCCGATATACTTGGTCGTCATATCCTCGTACACGGACACGCTAAAAAGGTCGTTGCCAGCCTGCGCCTTGGCGTGCTCGCTCATGTGATCAAATGACTGGATGGAGCCCGGCGCGATGACGGCGACGCCGCGGGGCGATGGTCTGTTGGACTGCTGGATGAGGTGGGTGAGCACGATCGCTGTCAAGGTAAAGGGGCTGTCAGTCCCGAGTGTTCGTGAATAGGGCACGAGCACTGACCGTGGTTTCCCCCGGCGCTGTCGCCCGCAACGACGACGTTGGACGCGTCGTATCCCTTACTGAGAACGTAGTCGTAGGCGGCTACGACGTCCTGCAGCGCCGCAGGAAAGGCGTTCTCAGGGACGGTGGCGAGACGGTAGCTCGGTGCAATGAGCACGCACTTGCCGGCGCCGCCGGCGTCCCCCTCTGATTGGGAGGCGAGCGTGCGCAGCAGCTGGATGTAAAACTGGAGGAACCCAGGAAAGGTAGGGTGGCCGGTGACGTTCCCTCCGCCATGGATGAAGAAGATGACGCGGGTGTCTGCGAGCTCGGCGTCCGACTCGACCCGATCGCTGCCGAGGGAGTAGAAATAGATGGGCACGCGCTCTGGCGTCTTGAGCACAGCACTGGGGAGAAGCGGGTGTGGGTGCGGGGAGGGAGGGGCGATCTCGACGCGAACCGTGACGTCCGCGGGAAGGCTCCCTGGGTCAGGAAGTCGCGCGCGCTCGTCTACGGACTCGGCAGTGCTGGGTGGTAACGAGGCTAATGTGCTGGCGTACATGGCGCCCGCTTGGGACACCGCCTTGCGTTGTTCGTCGGTCAGTGGCGTGTTGGCAGACATGTCGAGATGCTGGTGGACCTCGTGCCTGTCCTGTCAATGGTACGCACATGCGTGCCCTATTTTTATAGGGATCAGGGGTGGGCGTTTGAGGTCCTTGACGTGTGGATGACATGGAGAGTCAGGTTCTGTAGTCGCCGAGACTCGGAGGACATGACCACGTGGGACTACTCACTCGGGCCCAATCATACCATCCCGTGAGCGACCGGATCAGGTGTGGAATAAGAGTGGAGAGAGTGGACATATGCCGAGGAAACCGCGCTACCAATATCCAGATCCCACAAATTGTGCACGCCTTTCGAACGTGTTTGCACGCAAGTGTAGCGTGGTGCAATTTTGTAACGCTGGCCAACATGGCACCTCCTTTCGGTTCTCTCAAACAGATGCGACGTCAAAGAACGATCTGGGCAGGAGCAACTGCATGTGGGCCTTTGAGACGGCAGCTCAGGTGAGCACCGACATGAAAAAAGGAACGTTCTGAGGATAGGTTCTGACAGGTTCTGACACTCCTGCTGGGAGCTGCTTTGCATTCAACGGACGAGGGCAGCAGTGACAAGACCAACCAGTCACGACGCCATCAAGTACACATCTGCAATCGGCAACTGAGTCAAGTGAACCCCGATGGATGTCGCAAGTCGGGACAACTCACAAGCGCTATGGTCTACGAGTACGCAAGCGTAACTGGGCCCCCATTGTCAGTCCAGACTGGGAGATTTGAGGAAAAGAGTGTACATCATGCGTCATCTGGACCATGGAATGCATCAATTGACCTCGTTCGGGAGCTGTGCAGGTATGACAGGACAACGGGCTGCTGCGAAATACATGGAAAGTTAATGACGAAGACATCACAGGAGGAGTTGGGCAGCAATAAGTGGAACATTGGGAACCAGGATGTGGGGAATAGGCCGGTTCCTTCAAAGCCGCCAAACGCTTTTCCAACTCTGGATGTGATGATCAACTGGGACATGCCAATCAAGATCAACGTCCCAAGCTACGACTCTAGAAAGGAGATAAAAGACCCCGAAACCAGCGAGTCGGTGGGCGTGAAATCCGCATAGCCGATATAGGCCGTCGCTGAGACCTGGTACATGGATAGTAACGCGAGGAGGTAGTGCTGGCTTGTGCCTTGGCATGCTCGCTGAGGTTGTCATACATACGGGCGTGTTTGAGTAGCTGAGTGACGGACGGTTTTAGTATAGCAGCCGATGCTCGGTAATCCAGGTAGCTTGCAAAACTGGTGTAGGATGGCTCGGATGGCGACCAACACGGACATCACTGGGAGTTCCTGGAGAGATTGCAGTTGTTACCGGTGAACTTGCTAGTAGACCGGAATGAAGAACACTGAGGAGCATGGTAAGTATTCAACAACGATTCAGGGTGACGGTCTGGGTGGGTACAGGAATCTTTCGATATGACTTACTCTTACTGCTAGCCAAACGTCACCTTATTGAATGAAATCGAAGTTTTCAGTGACATTTCACCTGCGTGGAAAGTTAGTTTTTGCGCTTGCAATCTCACAGGTCAAGGAATGCGACAGGCTCTTCTAGTATGCATGATGCGTCAGAAAGTGTTATATCGATTGTGACGAGTTCTGCCTGTCACACCAGTCTCGAGCAGCGAGCAAGGCATACCATGGCATCCACAAATAGTCGTTGCGTTTGGACTTGTGAACTAAAGGTAATCCACGACGTACCTGCCTGATGTCCACCATCCCAAGCGCTGCTGGGTGCGTCGGGTGGACGGTTAACGTAACTATCTGCCTGCAGTCGCGCCCAAGGCTTATCGTTGCATCAATGTGTTTCGACCGTGACGCAAACACGGGTGTCAAGTTCAACAATCTGTTTACGCTCTCCGCCTGATCACGACCCCGGATACCTCTAGTGGCACCTGTGCTGACTTTTTCCTCTTTTTTCTTGTTAATCCTTGTTCTGTGTGTACCGTTGCTCTTAAATCGGTCACCGAGTTTTATGGCCTCACATGATGTTATTGATTCACGTTCATCAGGGTTGTGGATGAGATGGATTAGGGGTACTTAAAACTACACATGGGTCGAACGTTTATCGATTTAACATCGCGCGGTCGCACGACGTGCTGCCTAACACGATGGAAGAAATCAATCAAGAAATCAAGACTATTCCCCTACCAATGATTCACGCTAAAGGAGAACGAATCGGGCGATTCTCTGCACCGCATCTTGGATATTCACTGAAAACAGGTGCGGCATAACCCACCATCCATGTGGACGTTCGTAATATTCGACGAGTTCCACTGGCCTGTTCAGAGCTGCAAGGCGTTTTTCCAGTTCGCGAGACCCGTCGATCAGCTGGTCCGCAGTGCCGACGAGGATCAGTGTCCTGGGCCAAGACGTTGCAAAGGGGAGAAAAACCCCCGACACGAGGGGATCCGTGCGCGATACGCCCGAGTTGCCGATATACATGTTTGTCATTCTCTCCGACACAGACACGTCGAGAATGTCATTGCCAGCCTGCGCCCCAGCGTGCTCGCTCGTACGGTCAGACAACTTGGAGGCCGGCGCGATGGCGACGACGCCGCGGGGCGATGGTCTGCTGGACTGCAATATGAGGTGGGTGAGCACGATCGCTGTAGAGGGGCTGTCAGTCCTGCGTGTCGATGACGGGGGCACAAGTACTGACCGTGGTTTCCCCCGGCGCTGTCGCCCGCAACGACGACATTGGACGCATGGTATCCCTTGCCGAGGACGTAGTCGTAGGCGGCCACGATGTCCTGCAGCGCGGCGGGAAAGGCGTTCTCAGGGACGGTGGCCAAACGGTAGCTGGGCGCAATGAGCACGCACTTGCCGGCGCCAGCACCGTCCCCTTCTGAATGGGATGCGATTGCGCGGAGCAGCTGGATGTAAAACTGGAGGAATGGGGCGTGGGTGGGGTGGCCGACAATGTTCCCCCCGCCATGGATGAAGAAGATGACGCGGGTGTTTGCAAGTTCGGCGTCAGACTCGGCCGGGTCGCTGCCGAGGGAGTAGAGATAGAGGGGCACGCGTTCTGGCGTTTTGAGCGCGGCGCTGGGGAGAAGAGGGTGTGGGTGCGGGGAGGGAGGGGCGATCTCGACGCGAACCGTGACGTCCGCGGGGAGGCTCCCCGGGTCAGGAAGTCGCGCGCGCTCGTCTACGGACTCGGCAGTGCCGAATGGTAATGATGCTAATAAACTGGTGTACATGGCGCGCGCTTCGGACACCGCCCTGCGTTGTTCGTCGGTCAGAGGCGTGTTGGCAGACATGTCGTCTCAGATGCTAGTGGGCCTTGTCCCTGTCTTAGAATCCACATGTGTGTCTTATTTATAGTTGACGCGTGGGTGCCATGGAGAGTAAAGTAGTCGCCGAGGCTCCGAGCACATGATTTGACCGTCCGTGTATGGATCAGGCGGTGTGCGAACACATACCAAGGAATCCGCGCTACCAATATCCAGATTCTAGAAATTGTGCCCGCGTTTCGAAAGTGTTTGCACGAAGATTAGCGGGGTTCGGTTCTGGCCACCGTGACCATGGCACCTCGTTTCGGTACTCTCAAACAGATGTCGTCAAAGATTGACGAATTGGGGAGCAGGAGGAAACGCGTATGGATCTTTAGAACGCCTCAGGTGAGCACCGACATGAAAATGCGTCGTTTTCTAGCGTTCTGAAAATATGTTCTGAGTCTCTGAGTCTCCTGCCCGGAGCTGCAGAAATCCTCAAATTTGAGATCGTCCACGGCACGAAGGAAAGGAAACGGACAGGCGTCCAGGGCCACGATCGCCGAGCCATTGCGTTCAACTGATAAGGACAAGCAGTATCAAGACCAGTCACGACGACATTATCGAATTCGCAACTACGTTGATCTTATGCATCCTACATCAACATCAATCAACCAAGCCGGGCAAGAACAAGGTTGGAGACTCTGGCTTAGGTCACTCCGCTCCAACTGAAAGGACGCAAGGAAGACGAAGCGGTGCTGGAGTATCTCGGAATCGTACCAAGAATCGGTGCGAACCAAGGGAGGTACGACGACGGCCTATTTTATGATGACAACTGGTGAGGGGATAAGATTGAATTGCGACAGGGGAATTGGTAGTGCTGCTAGGATACCGTCCTCCATAATGAGGCAAAGAAGCAAGCCGTTATTGCTTTTCAAACTCCCCCACGGCGTCGTCGCCACTATGGGTGGATCCGAGACTACCCCTGGCTCAAGCCCATTCCAGGTATTCACCGTCGCACCTCGAACGCTGTCAAGTGCACGACTATCAGCATTCCAGCAATTGGATCATACAGTCACCAGAACAGACGGGACCGCAATGCCAAATTGGGTTCAGTATGTATAATCGGGGATGTAAATTCAAGCTCCTGACAAGCGGCCATCATGCCTGTGGTAGTCTCGGATCCATCCGTTCTGGTGACAGCTGAGTTTCAAATATCGGCGCAGAAACCCGTCTGGTACATTTCGTGTGGCGGGCCCCCATCCATCACGCGTCACGGGTCGTCACACTTAGCTACTGCTAAATATAGTAATGCTGATGTAGCGTACCATCTTAATCTGATCACCGCACTTCCCCTCGAAGCATGGCGTTCCGTTCAGCACACGAAAACGACCGTTTTCGGGCTGATCTCTTCACTCAACATGACAGTGATGACAACGACTTGGACACCGATACCGATTTCGGGTCTGACACCCCCCCAAGCTCCTCATCACGTTCTCGCTCCTCTTCGCTCTCTGCCAGTACGGACATGGACGAAGATGCATTCCCAGGTGCAAACGAGCCGGTCGAGTCACCGTCAGCCTTGGCTACCAAAGTCAAGCAGGTTCTTGCTCAAATGTCCTCTCTCGGGCTGACCTTGCCCAAATTCCTTCATGCGATCAGTTGGGGAGACGCTGACTGTGTCCGAGACTCACAAATCCGAGGTGCACGATTGGCACTTATGAGCAGTGACGAGCTTCCTGTCATCCTGCGGAACTGGTGGAAGCCTCCTCGCTCGACCGCATCACATAAAACCCGCCCGACGGCTGCACAGGGCACAATCAATAATCACTGCGAGAAGGTTCTCGGTGAATTTGGCTGACTTGAGCAGCTCACGAAACCCGTCGTGCTCAAGGCACATCTCGGGACCAATGAGTATGGCTTGGTAGCGGAGTCGCTTTAGGTCCTGCAAACCAATGAGATCACCAAGAGCTCAACGAGGTAAGTAGAATGTACTTGTTGCAGTCTCGAAGACCAGGTATCTGCATTCACGTCAATGGCAGATATTCCCATCTTTTCGAATCGTTGTTTCTATGGATGGTATGTCCACGGTGAGCTGAATTTCACAAGGCGAGAAGATAGCCGCCACCTGATCTCGTTGTAGCGCTTTCAGTGGCGAGACGATCAAGATAAATTTTTCTTCGTTTTGCAGCAACGGGATTATGAATGGCAAGGTCTTGCCAGTGCCAGTACCCGCAACAACAACTGCGTCGAGACCAAGCAAGAGTGCCTCGGCTGTATCGAGCTGCCAAGGGTAAGGTACTTTGCCGTCACACCTTTTGCTGACGAGGTCAGAAAGTTCTTTCCGAGTCTTTTCCGAGTCATATTGGAATTTTCGTGCAGCATTGGCCCGAGCATGGGCAAGGGAATCTTCGGACCATGGTTCATCTTGCTTGAGATCATGATTAGAGGATACAGGGGACATAGAGAATTCGGAAGGAAGCTTTCTGTAGTAGGCAATTTTGTTAGATCTTGCGACATGCGGACACTACGGTACTGACAAATAATGATTGCGTCATACAAAATAGACCGAGCGTGACAGATGGGGCTGCCAAACGAAATGCACCAGACGTTCTGGAGCGGTTTCCGTCGCGGAGATTTGAAACTCCGCCCGCCACCAGAACGGATGGAACCGAGACTAGCCTGTGGTTCTGCATGATATCGGTTTACCGAGTCCTGTCAAGCTCTGACAGGTACCAACACTGTATTGTCCAAACGAGTCCTAACCGAGCGAACCCTTACTCGGATGATTCTAGTGGGAACCTCCTTGTGCCAGTGTGTATGAATGTGCTGCAGTTGAGCCTTCGAGCTCGTGTTGCCCTTTCTCGACCTACTTTTTTCATGCGCGTCCCGTTTGTCCGCAGGTTGGAGGATGGATTCACACTTTGTGATTGCTGGCGTTTAGTTAGGATCGTCTTTCTGTGTGGCTCCGGGCTGCGGTGTGTCCATCACGCTCGCTAGAACGTCAACGTAAGTAAGCAACTCCAGCCACGGTTTACGTATTTCTGCACCCATTCTGACGTCCAAACACAGGGAAGATCCACTTACATAACTTCGAGCGTTACTTGAGTATAGATCGTAACATTCTTTTCCGGACGACTCCCCAGTGGTTCTGTCTCACCCATGTCCGATTCTGATCATCAGGCATGGGCCCCAGTGGTAATAGGTAAAGCAATTACTCTGTGCCTCCAATATCGGGATGCTCACCGATCCGAGCAGGGTTTGCGGTTTCTGGCTTGTATGTGCACTCAAGGGGTTCTTCCCCGGCCAAGAATCTGATGCTTTCAGCAGAATGTACGGTGCTACGTTGGGCCAGTCGATTTGCTACACGCTTTGGTTTCCGAAGGATCCTTGGTTTACAAAAGCATTCGTATGCGTTCACGTTTTTCTTGACCACATATCTGACTCGTTTCCTTAGGTGTTCGTCATGTTGTAGGTTATGTCGCTAGATATTTTTCGTGCTTTGTCACAATGCCCTTTCCCAGCTTGGCAGATACTGTTCATGTGATTGGAAGTACTCAATTCGTTTGGGCAGTGCTCGTGGCATGTCATCAAAACCACTCCTGGAGTTGCAAACATGAAACACCGCGGTAAGTCCTAAATCATCCAAGATACAGTCGACCTGTCCTTATGTGTTTTAGGGGTGGTAATGTAAGTGCGTTGTAGTCGGTGATCGCTCTCCAATACTTATGCATACACTCTACTGGAGGTTGTGATATGGCTCAATGTGAGATCCTATTCGGGGCTTTCGATTTTATGCTCACCACCAGCTTACTAGTGCTGGATCACAGCTGCCGTGCAGAGGTTTGTTGTAGCTCTCAAAATCATATAACGTACTCAACGTTGTTTGTCAGTTTTTACTGCCATCGCATATGGACGAGTGAGTCGTTGCCATTAAATTGTCACCTTATACACAGTGATGTCTCCACAGTCAGCGGGAAGAATAAACTCATTACTCTTGCTATTGTTAGTCTCGACTGTCATAACACGCGTTTCTAGATCTCATCTTACCCTCCCGCAGTTTGTCTTCGCAATGTTGGGATTAAGTAAATCTATCGTTCGGGTGGTGGGCCTTGTCTAACTTGACAACTTACCAGTTTTGGGCACATGTGCGTACTCTAATGACCCGACTTGGGAATGACTGAATGTGTGCCGCTGTAGTGTACAACATCAACGTGTATGTCCGCTCTTTACTCGTACCCATGAAAGTTGAAGCAACCCTTTTAGTGTTCGAGTTGGAACAATTGATTACCTGTTCGGGTGTCCAGTGAGGTGCATATGTTGTATTGAGGTGTTTGCTAATTTCTTTGCGTCGTCCAACCATATTCTCAGCTGATAATATTCTGTGCTGGAGCGAGCACTCTATGTGACATTTTCATCACATCTGCCGTGATTAAATATATGTGGAACTCTGGCTTCCGCAGGCAACGCAGTATAATCCAGGATTTGGCAGTTGTTTGTATCAATACGGGTGCGTTCACCTGGTAAGCCCACTACTTCTCTTCCTTCGTATTGATTTTCATGTTTTGTTCAGCACAATGTCGATCATCATTGGTATCGTGGTATGTTTAGCGTCAGTATATTGGACAGTTGCTGAGCGGCGAGCAAAGTTCCTTGTTCAAGGCAACAGCTACTGGGTCAGTGCAGTAGGTATCGTGTGGGGCAGGAGTGAGTATCATCTTTCTAATGACAGATGACACAATAATGACTTGGTTATCGTGTGTAGGCTATGTGAACTCTATGCTAGCTGTGTAAGTTTTATGACATATTCCTCATACCCAAAGCGTGGATCTGGATGTTTGGACAGGCTCAATGCAAGAAAAACAATCCGTGACCGGGATGTCAATGTCTACACCTTGACCCCCATACAAGCGACGCCTTAATCCTTCCAGCCGTCTTCAATCCTACTGAACTGACGTCACACTTAAATTTTCCGGGTTCTTTGGGGGAATGAAGCAGAAAGTGGTGGAGTGCAGTGGAGGAGGAAATTGGCGTAGAAGTTGGGTGAGGTATGAAAATGCAAGATGTTTGCTCGTAGAGCGGGTATGTGGAGCACAGAAGCTGTAAAATTCATTAAAGATGGAAAAGGTGTCGAGGACGGTGTTACCCTATGGACAGGCACCCGAAGTGGACAATTGGTTCACTTTCTGGCGTTGATCAACTGTTGAGTGCAGTCAATATTTAAGTCGCGCGCGTTGCACTAAAGTCGCATGAATTGCCAAAGTGCGGCGCGGTATGCCAAAGAACGCGGGGTGAATGGCTAAAGTGCGGTGCGGTATACCAAAAAAAAAGGGGTGGGAATAAATGTGCAGATGTTCCGCCGTATGATCGCTCGGAATTCGACGCTTATGATGGAACGTGGCAACTGAGGTTTGGATGAGTTCCATACCTAAACTCGAACGTTTGCCTTGCCCGCTAGCCCGAGGCTTAGTTAGCAGGCGTACTGACACTGTCACATGTCCTCTACACAGAAAACATGGCATGCGCAAACTGCCACAGAATCATTCAGTATAAGTTGGACAACTTCTCACCCGAGAGATATACATTGTTTGTGCGATTTCGATTAAACATGGTGGAAAGTACTACCGAGAAAGAGACCGTTCCGCCCACTTCTTTGCCATACGCTTTCGTTACCTCAAATAAGGGGACGATCGCCTACAAGTGCGCGTGGGCTCGGGACAAAGCGACAGAGGGCTGGTGTGACTGATGACGAATGGTCTCACGCATCAGAGCCTCTGTTGCGAGTCTTTCGTCTCAGGGTCTTTGCCGCCGAACGAGTAGCGGGACTCGGTCGAGTCGATAAGAACGGGGGACAGAAGCGTGTGGAATGCTGTAGACCGATGAAAGGGGGCGAGTGTCATTACCGCGGCTGCACCTGCCAGAAGCGAGGCCGGAGGAGGAGAGCTCTCCAGCGCTGGAGTTGTAGACAGCAGGGTGTTGTCAGGAGGGGTGCAGGGACGACGGGGGGATGCGGTGGTGTGGTGGTGTAGTTGACAGGGGGTGTACACCAGCGTTGATGTTGTAGACAGCAGAGTGTGGTCGGGAGGGGTGAAGACGACCAGGAGATGCAGTGGTATAGTTGGCAGAGGGCCCGGTCCGGGTGTACGAGCACTCGCCGATGGGCGTCGGATTCAGTGACGATGGGAACTGGAATGGCAACCACTGGTGCGTATCGACGTGCTTGTTGCAGTGAAGAGTTATTTGGCACTTGCAGCTCCATAGGACGCGGCATAAATTGCCAAAGTGCGACGCGGTATGCCAAAGAACGCGGGGTGAATGGCTAAAGTGCGGTGCGGTATACCAAAAAAATGGGGTGGGAATAAATGTGCAGATGTTCCGCCATACGATCATGGCTGTGGAACGACACCGATTGCCGGTGATCACCGTGCAAGCGCACCACAAAGAAATCGATGCCAGCCCAAAGGACTTGAGGTTCCGGACGAGCTGAAAATACTCGAACTCGGTAAAAACAAACATCGCATGGCCCTCTTCTTCAAGCATCAATGAGGCGGAATGGTCCACGGTCAAGTGAGTTGGACATCCTGGAGCGCGTAGATCTCCTCCGTGCCGTGCGTCGTTTGTCAGTCTGGAGCACACGAGTGAGTGGGTAGACACGACTTATCATGCATATCAAGTACTGGATGCTCTTACTTAGTCACAAGGCGTCGAGGAGCTCCTGGAGCCATGTGCCCGAGAAACCATATGTTCACTTTTTAACGGAGAGATTGGTAACCTCTACTCTGGAAAGTGAGATACAGCTACTCCAAACTCACCAGATTCTTTTCCACCGCCGAATGCATCGAACTGGAAGTATTTGCCGGGATCAATGTGCTGCCAGGCCACGGCTTCGTAAGGGAGACAAAAGACCCTAAAATCAGCGGGCCGGTAGGCACAAAGTCCACGGTGTCAATGTAGGTGGCCGCTGCCACGAGCTGGTGGGGTTTACGGAGACTGAGGTTGCGACTCGTGCTTAGCAGACCAAGAGAGAAGAAAAACATACCAACAGCCTGAGACTGCCAGTGAACACTGAACACTGCCTTCCTTATTGGGCAGGGTAGCTGT
>JBBPNN010000467.1:0-23239 GCA_038090935.1 Hortiboletus campestris
GATTTCACCCTTCATCTGGATTTTTCCCACCTTCCTGTCCACGTCCACCAAGGGCTTGATGCAGTTATTGTAGTGTAGCTGGCGGTACAGCTCCAGTTCACTGTAGATATGTCCATTGTTCCCACCAATAGCCTGTTTGAACACAGACATGTTTTTACTCTGAAGGTGGCTTTTATGTGATCGATTGGCCCTCCATTGGAACCAAGTCTGCAGCCGCTTCATAAGATTGTCATCAGTTTGCCCCTTACGAAAACAACTTGGTGACCTACAATTTTGCATGACTCGACTGCCTGTCCAAGTTTGGATTCCTGTGTGGCAGTCAACAAGCCTTTGATGCCAGGGAATCTGGCAGCTCTCTTGGGCCATTTAGCAAACCATGCAGTGTACAGTGAAGGCCAGAAGTGATGATAGTCCTTTTTCTCTGTATGGCGGAGGTACTTCAGTAACCACTCCTTCAAAAATTTGACTTGTTCATCTGTTGTCCAAGTTGCTGGCACCATAGTGTCTTTGTCTGAATGTGAAAGATTATCACCTGCCATTGAGATCATACTTTTGAATAATATAACTGGCCACAGGTGTGCAAAGACCCACTTGAATGGGCAAATAGTGAACTATTTGAGTAAGCATTCAATTGACTGGTACCAACACAGTGGAAAGTGAATTTTGTCTTAGAAACAGCTGCGAAAGAAGGCTGGGATTTACAGATCTTGAAGCATTTTTCCTCAAAAGGCTTCAACATTGCTCTAGATCTACCGTAACTATATCTGGTTATATTACCCCCTGTATGAACTGGTGTGCAGTCAAGAGGAGAAACATAGAACAGGGTAGCACTAAGGAGCGACTGAAAAGCAGGCATAAATGAGAACCAGTATACTTGATTTTGGATAGCAGAGTAACAATGGATACAGTTCTCTTAGTGATGCTAGATAAAACAAAGCAGTGAGCCTAGATTTCACAAGTGCATGTGCATGAATTCGAGGTGAAGGTGAACAGATCCTATGGTATGGACTGTACAGTGTATGCATCATTCATACATAGTACCTTTCTAGACTTGAGGAGTCAAACCAAACACTGAGAAATGCAGGGCGACACTCATGGACCACCTGGATGCACTTGAAATCACCAAATAATTGCAGTATGTGTTGAAATGAACAAAACATTTTATATTTCTCAGATAAGTCTTAAAAAAATAGGAGGGTGGATAGAGTGCACATGACCAAATGGTATTCGCATTTGCAGTGAAGCACATACTAGTTGTTTCCTCCCACCACTTACCACAATGGGAAGACCCAAGTTGTATCATACCGAAGCTGAGAGGCTGCTCACAAAGCGAACACACAGCAGAACATATTATGAGAAGTGAGTGAACACTCCTAGATGCCTCCACTCACTGACCGAGTTGGCAGTAGAAACCGTGAGCAAATCAGTCTCAAGAACAAGATGAAATATCAACACAAGCAATGCTGGTGTGTTCCATCTGTAGGCATCTCACAAAACTCACAAACCATCAGCAGTGTGCTTGCCAACAGGCTGATGGAACACAATCAACTAGCTGAAAGTCATGTCCCACTGGCAGGGAACAACTGGTACATTCACCATGGACTCTTAGCCGGTTCACTCTTTGCAGTCTTACAATGACCTGTAGTCCACCACAATGGGATATAATAGCCAGACTGGAGCAACAACTAGCATCAATTATTGGCCAAGCGCTTCTTGCTTTCTTAGACCGCATCATTGGGGATCTCTCAAATGCACTCTTGCCATGCACGTCCATTTGACAACTCAAGGATGATGTTCATTGAGTCCAAGCTGTGGAGACACAAGCACAAACTCTTCGTCAGGAGATCTTACAGGTAGATGGTCCCTGCAGTACATTGTACAAAGTTGAAAAGGTCCATACTCACCTCAAGGATGTCATATTTGCACTGGAGGAGGTTATGCTTCATGGGGATGTAGACCTCAAGGGCATGTTGCAGCTATACCATGCAGAGGAGCTGTTCTATCAATTCCACCCTGATCTTTAGTTACTTGTCTAGATATGACTTTAACACACAACAAATTCAATTGTTTGGCACAATGCCTGCCATGCAAAAGCACAAAATACACAACCACTAAATATTTGTGGAGATGTGAAGTGAGCAAGAGCATAGCTACTTCTTCATGACAACCTTTGCCACCTTGTCGTCAATTGCTCTCAGAATCCTCACAAGACCTGTGTGCAACGAGATCACCCTGTGATAAGCAGCGCCACTGACATTTTGGACAGAATCAGAGGCCATGCCCCTAGAATGAATACTCAGATGCTAAATCCAGTATTTCTAAGGATCATACATACCAATCATTGATGATTCTGACCTGATGACCCTTGGTGATGAGGTAGAATGGCCCATTGGAGTCGTCACTCAGGACTTCAAAAGTGAACCCTTTGTAAGTCTTCTGGAAGTGCACTTGCCCACTGACTTCTGCAACAATGGTGGGCAAGTCAGGAATAGAAGCAGGCATAGTATGCCCAACTCTGATGACAGAGGGGGACATGGAATTATTGGTGGCAGCGATGCTGGACTCAGTCTTAACCGCAGAACCACAAGCAGCGCCGTCAACAGGCACTGTTGTCTTTTGTGTGTCGTCTGCAAAAGCGCTGATGTTGAGGACTGCAAGGACCTTTGATGCCTCGGAGGGAGTGAGAGTCAGACCCTCCAAGAGATGAAGAATGGTAGCTGTGTTCCTGATGTAAGCAATGCAAACTTGGTTAGGATAGATGCTCACCAAGATCACTGGCAGATTGAGTCATATTGATGTGGTTACTAGGGGCGAATTTGATCTTTCTTGCATGATGGTTGAGCTTTATATATATGCTACTTACAACGTTCAGGTTCTGTCAAGTTTGATTGAAAAAGGAAGTATACAAATCCCAGAATGGGACTTGAGATATGTGGCTGAGACTCCAGTGCAACCTGCTGCCATGAGCCCAAGAGTTTGGGAAGCGCCGGAGAGTCTAGTCCCCTCGAATAAATGGTAGGGAAGTCGAAAACACACCATGAGGATTGGGAATCACACATGCTGAAGCTGTGAAGTGTGTGGCTTTGGTGAATCAACCAGGCATGCAGCCATGATTCTGCAATAATACAACATGAGGTTGTGATTCATGTTCTTGTGGGTGGAACTGATCCATAAGTCAACAATATAAACAGCTATTTTTGACAATGGTCATCCCTTGCCATACCGGTGTAGTGGTTCTGAAACTTCGTGTTGAATCAGCTCACTGGCAGGTAGGCAAGTCAAGGTACATAAAGAATTGGTTAGCAGTGCTGGCTGCAGCTCTCCTCTTCCACCTGACCATTTGTCGCAGAATGTCTGAGGAACTCCGTACTGTTGAAATCTTTCTTCCAAGAGAGATTTCCTTCCAGACGTTCACAATGACATTTGCATGTGATACTCATGGCCCAGTGGTACGCATTCAGCAGCCTTACCATTTTGCATAGCTAAATGGAGTGACACCAATAGAAATTTCAGATGACAGTCAAGGACTGTCCACATTGGAGGCAAAGAGATACTGATGACAGTGAGAATCTCTACAAATCTCCCAATTGGACTAGTCCAGAAAACATGCCAGCCAAACTGGAGGTAGGTTGACATGAAAAACTCAATCTTTGCTTGGTCCCAGATTGATGTACATGACTCCAACAGGATCTTCTGGAGCCACCGCCAAACCCTAGATCCTTTGTCCATGTAGAGCCTGACAGCACGCGTACAAAGCATCAGAGGAGGATTTAGCATTTATTAGCCAACCGATCTGTACTCTTCTTGTCTTGTATTTCAAATGACTCTTCTCAATGATGCCTTGATCGAACTGCATGGAATTCTGGAATTCTGAAAAACTACATATTTTGCACCTTGAAGGTCAGTCTATGTGAGCTATGGAGCCCACAACAAATGCAGACATTGGGATGGCAGACGATGCTGCACAAGCCCTCAGTAAGATCATGAACTGGAGGACAGAACTGAAGAGAAAGCGTAGCAAGAAGCCAACCACACTCTTATCACATGACTCTGCAGCAATCACCAAATGATGACACCACACGACGTATGAGGTACACTGCGATGGCTCATTATCACACTTCAGCAAATTCATCATGAACACCACTAAGAAAGGCCCATCAGCACCAGCATTACACCCACTGATTTGTGGTTCCACCCCCTCAAATTTTGACTCAGAATGTATGGACGCATTGGTGCCAGATGACGAATCCAGAACCCCCTGAAAATCTACTCTTAGGGTAAGGTATTTCGTTCTCACACTGCACACATTTTGATGACACCATAAACAGGCCCATCCTTTGCTAATGTGGGTAGACAACTGCAAAGTGTACCTTCAGGAAATGTTGCAATTGGAGGGGAGAGCGCAGTGGTCGGGTTCATCATGCCCACTATGCAACACCGCAGAACCACATTACATGTGTGAGGACTGTTTGGGACGAGTCCTCCATTGTGATAAATGCATCCTTGCCATACATACTTGTCAACCTTTGCATATAGTCAAGGTGGGTTGGTCTCTGAGGTCATATATGTGTAACTGAATGTAGTGCAGATGTGGAATGGGAGTTTCTTTGAATCAACATCGCTCAAGGCCCTTGGACTGCGTGTACAGTTAGGATATACTCCAGGTCTTCAATGTTATAACCCCAAGCATTGCTTTGATGATAATTTCACTATTATTGATACCACTGGCATTCATACCATTTCCCTCGACTTCTGCAACTGTGAACAAGCGCCAAGTCATTTTTAACAGCTCCTTTGTTTTGCTTGATTCCCAGCAACCACTTCATGACCAAGGACTGCCATGACCTTTTGCATACTTGAACTGTTTCAACTACTCTCATTGGAATCAAAAATATCAACCAATGAGTTCTATAATTCACTATCTAGACTGATGGATAACACAAGACTTGTTGACTTAAAGGTAAGGACATTATTCTCAGGCTCAATCCACTCTGTCACTAACAACTCTGGAATTGGTATGAAATGTTCCTCCAGATCACCCGAGAATGGTGCCACCTCAAGATGCTCAAGCACGCAGTGTTATGCTAAGCATAGAACCTAGCTTTATTGGTGAGAGTCATGTAACGAACAACGGGTAAAGTTGGAAGTCTTGAGCTTGAGGGCCACGTTTAACCTCAGAGCTAGTCAAAAAGTCTACAATGCTTGATAGGCATAGAGACTATGAGAAGGGTCTCGACAAGTAGTTTGCAAACTACCAGTGGATTGGGCTAGATACTACACTTGTATTGTGTAGAACTAACTGGGGAAAAGTACAAGTACACTGGGCATTTATATACTATGAGTGGACCCTGAATAAGGAGTTCTAACGGGGAAATGGAACAGTGGAGTGCCGTTCTAGAAGGGGAATACATCCGTAAAAGGAATTGGGAAAGAACAGGACTGCAGAAAGGAACAAAGGAAGACATACTGTGGACTGCAGAAAGGATCAAAGAAAAGAAGCAAAGGGATTAGGAGTAGCGGTTGGAATGGAAGAGTAAAAGAAGAATGGAACTCCGTCTAAGGATCAAAAGAATCAGAAGGAAGATTGAAGAAACAGAGGAAATTGGAAGAAGAGTCCTCGGGTTCCCATGGAGTAATCCACAAGTTGAACTCGTGTTCCTCTGCCTTGGACATCCAGGGGATTTCTGTAACATGCAGGTTGAGCATATGACCCTTATGGTGTAGAGGCTACACGCGAGGGTCAGTGTGCAGTTCTATGCCCCACTTGCCCCCACCCTGGGAAGAACCTACCTTCAAATTTCCATAGTGTTGGTGAGAAGAAGTGGTAAGCAGGTTCCTCCAGAATGTTGTGCCCACATCCTTACATCTTTACCAGTTGGCTTTATGCACAATTTGTGGCAATTGATGCCAACTCCCATCTGAAACACAAGAAGGTTTCGAAGGATAGCGTTGACCCGAGTCTCAGTAAAGGATGGGCATACTTTGTGGAAGAGACCGCCTACAAGGATTACCTATCACACAAAGGGAACATCACACAAGAGATACATGGTCGTCTTTGCAAATCAGATGGCTTTAACTGACAGCCTTGGGTAGAAAAGTACATGCTCAAGCCATCTTGCCATCAACAGAGCAGATACGTTGATAAACCATGGACTAGCAGCAACAGGTGTTGGAACCATTGACTGCACTTGTCACAATATGAAATTGCCTACTGCTGTCGGCAATTTGCAAAAGGGGGAGAAGTATGCTGTGCCTCTACCTTTATTAACACGCATCCTAACAATGTCTTACTTGTTGAGAATTCTGGTATTTCATATTTTAATATTCAATTCCTGATACCAGATTCTAGAGTGGTCTATGACCTCATCTTTACACTATCCAAATTACTCACCATTATTAGATAAGTTTCTCTTATCTTTGATCTAGACCATGACATCATTGTGTCATGAGATGTGATACATGTTTCATCACTGATATGTGTTTTATCCTTTTATCTCTTACACGTTTCATCTTTAAAACATGTCTCATGTACTTCAGTGTTTCATCACTGCACACTATAAAAGACATGGCCTTAAGCCTGTCTCAATAATAATAACGATTACTTTCATCCTTTACTCCCTCCTCTCACTCAGTACCTCTGAGGATAACTATCCACTATCCTCATTCTCTGAAGACATCTCTATCAGTGTTCTACACTTGAAACAATCTTTGTTACAAACCTAGAACCTATCAGTGAGCGTCTCCCACTGATATCATTACCCTTCTTGCCCCTGCATAATCGGGTTATCCCAATATTACTAGATACACCAACATGGACTACCTGTTTTTCTCGGCAATGCATCATAATGACATGGCTGTGCTCAATGTATCCTACAACATCACTTGCCAATGGTCCAAACACATTTGGGACCACATGACCAAACTTCCAGCTCACCTGCAACTCAACATCAAACAAAAGCACATCGCCTTTTTGGTTCCCAAGTTCCATCTCCTGGTCCACATAGAAGCATGCCAAACAGCATTCTCATTCAACTTCATACCCGGTGTCGGCTGAACGGATGGAGAAGCTCCAGAGAGGGGTTGGGCGAATATTAATCCAGCAGTGTCCAGTACAAAGGAAATGGGGCCCGGTGCAAGGTGAGACATTCTTGATGACCACTTCGGTCATTCAAATTGAAAGAAAGTGGCCGGCCTCTGTACATCATGCTGTTCACATGAACTAAGGTACAATTCTCACTTTTCACAGGGGACAGTTTTCTCGAGAAACTAAAGGGCGCTATTCCAAAATGCGCAGAACTCCAAGAGGCTCTGAAGGAACTTGAGGAAAGCATCACACTCAACCACACACATGATTTGGCAGCATGGGAGAAACAGCTTGCAGACTGGGAGAACGATCAAACAAGACCAAATCCATACAAATGCAAGGGAGGAAGTAAGTTCTCCACCAGATTATTGATGCTCTTACTCAAAACCAAGCTGTATCCGACAGCCTTGACGATGGCGGCAGTGCAGCTAGAGCTCGCCAAGGAGGACTCTAATGACCTACTCCATGGAAACACAGTCAGCCTCCACGAAAATTGCACAATGAGTATATTGATTAGTACTGGACTAGAACTGGAAAACCTGCAGTAAGAGCTTGTTCACTAATCTACTTTCATTCCTGATGTGATCTTCTCAGACGTTGTCTTGCACACAAGAAAGCGGGAAAGGGGCTTCATCCAGCAGACAATCAAGAAGCCCAATTAATCAAATGAAGTAATTCACTCCAATGGCAGATTGATGAGTGGGTGAAGCTGCAGCAATTATTCATTCCCATGGTCGCCACAGAATGTGCAAAGCAAACTGTGGAAATGGATGCCATAATACCACCAGAGTCATTCAAACTCTTGCTCCCATTCAAGATTGTCAGGAGCTTTCCCTGCAATGAGAAGATGCTGTGCATTGAATGGAGACTCCACATAGCCCAAGCACATGATGCACTTAATTCCGTTAGATCCAACCTTTGTGCCAGAAGTTCTTCTCAAGTTCAAAGCCCAGAACCTTCGGGGCCAAGGTGCTAACATGCACACTCACAACTCTGTCAATGTCATCCAAGGCCGTATCGACACAGCTGCAGATAAGTACAACGACACTCATAACGCTCTCATGAACCTAGCTTATCACCTGAATGAGACAAGTTGGAAGTCTGCCCTTCATCCCCTCCAACAGCAAGATATTGATGGAGAGACCAAAGGAACACGAAACCTCTCATGGATATGGAGTACACGCGGGTCCACAAATGATAGCATAAACAAAGCGGGGGAATTGGAAGGTAATTCAAACATGTTTTGCGCTTACATTCATACTTACATGATACTAGATATTTGAATTGAGTGGTGCAAAGCAAGAGCATGTGCACATCGTTGGGCTGAGGAGATCGAGTTATTGCTCGAGGAAATGTGAAGAACCCTGGTATTCTTTGAATGGGATGCTGCATGTTGGGACACAAGGGGCACAGAGTTTACCTCCAATGATCCAGCACTCTTCAAAGGTTTTTGTGCATAGGCAGAGCAACAAACTGCCCTCCAATGTGCCCTGGCAGCAAGCTGTCATACTTCTTGGACAGATGCTATAGGACTGGTAACACATGGAGGCGGTGGAAGCAGGGGGGGAGATTCCCCAAACTTGGAAGGATCTTGGAATGGCAAGGAGAAAGGTACCATCAAGCTTTTGTAGTCGCTTCTTGATGCTATTAGTTTGGAAAATGCATTTTTTTCGTCGATAACTGATGCGCTTGATGCTTGATGTGCCATCACACCATGTTAGGACATGCCGATGCTCAAAGGACAAAGGGGACTAAGTGATGCATAAGTGCTTAAGCCAAAGGACTGACAGAATTCAAGGGAGCAAACAATGCATCACTGGTACATTTCTTCATGCATCATGATGACATATCATTGTTGCATCAGCCTTGAGCTTGGACTGTGGTCAGACTACAGGGACACAGAGGTGTGTAGATTTGCATCACTCAATGACCAACTTTACAGTAAATCATGCATTAACAAGGCTGGGACAGGTGCTTGAAGCCCATCGAAGACAGCTGTGACAAGCTGCTTTATGCATTCAAACTTGAAAAGCGGACATCCTACGATCCTATGCACCAGCCGGTAGTGCTGATACGGGGATATCCTTGGCCGCACACACAGCCATGGAGCATCCACCAACTCTTCTGTTTGTGTCCTCCCACGGTCCACATCCCCACCAGTGACATGTTCTGGGATATTTGGGGTTCCATGGTGGTGGAGTATTTCATAAATCTTGTGTTCAGGCATCACTTTGACACCCAGAGAGTCTGAGAGGAATCGCCATGTATCCTTCATGTAGATCATTCACTCTTTCAACCATGGCCCTTTCTCGACCTCCTCTTGACCAATGTGCTGATCCGCATCATGTTCACCAGTTTCATCGAATGTCCTAGTACTGCTAATCACGTCCTCGGCCAGAATCCAAACAACAGATAGGCTGTGAGTACACCAGCTAACAAGTGACCAGTTCTGCGTTGGTGGCCTTGGACCATATGCATGACCTATTCCGATCAAACCAGGCACCTCATACTTGTACAGCAGAACATTCTTACATATCCTTGATGCCGAGCTTCTCCTGCATGCACGCGTCGACTTCAGTTGGAAGGTTTGCCGGCTGGATCAATACATCATGACCCCGTTCCCTAGTAGAGAGATGATCGAATCGCCACAAAAATTCGGCCTTCAACCTTGGATGATTGCGGTAGTTGAATGCAGCAGTCATGACTGTTGTGGAAGGGTCCCATCACAGAAACTGGGCGTGATCACCTTGAATGACAATGGAAAAAGAGAAGTGGAGGAACGGCAGGCTGCACTGAGCACCGGCATAGTGTGCCAGTTGCCCACGCACCAGGTTTCCCTCTGCAGTATCCGGCAGGAACGATCCATTTTCAATTTCCAAAATACATTCTTTTTCTGTACAATTGCGAGGATCCTGGAAGGGCGCGCCATCGTCCTTCGCTTTGAACTCCACCCAAAGTTCCATTCACGAGAAATACATCCTATCTGGGGGTGCCACGCCCTCCATCCAATTGTAGATTGAGATATCTGTCCTAAGCTTTGGATTGTTCACTGTGTCTCCCTTGCTACTAGTGTTTACTGCCTGTAGATGAGGCATCCATCCTTCGACAGCAGCCATCTACAAGATGGAAGTTTTCACAAAACCAATGTTTTCAAGAAGAGGTGAGTGCTCACAAAGGGGTCGTAGCGGGTACTTTCCACCCTGTCCCTGGGGACACTTTTGAATGGATTCTCGGGCAAGTTGGGTAATGGCTCTTTGGCAGTAGGGACATATTTATCAAGGAACGCATTGACAGGCATTGCACCCAACCAACGACCATTCATCTCTTTTCTGAGATGATCTCGAACTTCTTCAAAAAATTTTACAGCGGATGTGTAAGCCAGGTCTGGACTGTACTTCTTTTTGGCTGGAGTGGATTCACTAGAGAGTTCACGCTGGGTGACGTGTAACGGGTTGGCTGCAGAACCAGGATTGGGTTGAGCAGCGGTCTCGTCCTGACGAGTAAAAGACATGTCAAACAAGGGGCGAGTGAAGAGTGATCAAACAAACAGGGAGAATCGGGGATTGGGGCTGTTTCCCATATATTTATCCTCTAATATTGTGGAACAAGCTGTGGAATTGACATGTCAGTCTTGTGAGGACAGCCATTGTTGTACCAATTCAGAGGTGGACTTTTCCTTCTTTAGTAGTTGGGTGGACAGGCATGGTGACTGTAGTCTGCTATGGTGGTGTGTAAGTGGACATGAGTAGTCATGACTCAGTTAGTTGACACACAGCAACCACTTTTGTTTGTGTAGTCCCTATCTGTGTGCTGAGATCCATGGGAACTTCTGGTGGAATTTTCCCGACAACAGGGATAATATTGTCAATACAGTAACAGACCTCCTGACAGCATTATTGATTCAGCATGCTATAATGACCAACACAGTACCCTGTTTACAATGACAGATCCTCCTCTGAGTCCATTGGCTGCCTTGTGGAGATCGGAGAAGTATCAGGATAACCCGATTACGCAGGGGCAAGAAGGGTAATGATATCAGTGGAAGATATGCACTGATAGGTTCTAGGTTGGTAACAAAGATTGTCTCAAGTGTAGAACACTGATAGAGACGTCTTCAGAGATAGAGGATAGTGATTGGATCAAGCAGTATCCTCAGAGGATCTAAGTGAGAGGAGGGAGCAAAGGATGAAAGTAAGAATTGTTATTTAGATAGGCTTAAGGCATGTCTTTTATAGTGTTCAGTGATGAAACACTGAAGTACATGAGACATGTTTCAGAGATGAAACGTATAAGAGATAAAGGGATAAAACACATATCAGAGATGAAACATGTAACAGAATGTGAAACATATAGTGAAACATGTATCACATCGCATGACACAATGATGTCATGGTCTAGACCAAAGATAAGAGAAACTTATCTAATAATGGTGAGTAATATGAATAGCATAAAGATGAGGTCATAGACTGCTCTAGAATCTGGTATCAGGAATTGAATATTAAAATATGAAATACCAGAATTCTCAACAAGAAGCATGCAGGTAAGTGAATCTGTCAGGACTCAATCCGAAGGCCCTCAAAATGAGAGTTACTAGGGATGATAATAACTATTCCAAGACTAAAGGAAATATGTACAGTGGACCGACTACTTATATAGTGAGAGACACAAGGAATACATGAGGCATGACATAGTAAATAGAATGTGATAGAAATGACTTGAAGGAGTCTGTGAGTCTGTGAAGAGGTGAAATATGTGACAAGTGATAAAGTGAAAAGGTGAAATAAAAAGTGTTCTTAACATTACCCTCCTTTTAAGGGATGACATCCATGACATCACACATGTCATTGGTGAAATTCTTGTTTATGTACCCTTTTCTGAATTCAAGGAAGTCAGGGTTGGAGAAAAGGGGGGAAGGAGTGGGGAGAGGAACTTGTTCACAGATAGGACAAATGCAGTGAGAATCAGGGATATCAGCATGGTATCTCAACTGCATCTTTTTTTGTGGATGAGGGGTGGTAGGGTGGGATCAATGGAATGAAGTAATAGATTGCTTGGCATTAGTAAGCTTGTCACCTGCAATCCATTTGTTTTCTTCTGAAGGCAAACCTTTCCACAAGATGAGATATTCAATCTTGTTTCATCGTTCTCATGAAGCAAGGATCTCTTTGATTTCTTGTTCTTCAACTCCATTGATCAAATTGGGTAGAGGAAGGGGAGTGACTTGTTGAGAGGGAAATTTGGCTGGTTGGTAGGGATGAAGTAGGCATTCATTGAACACTAGGTAAACATTTCACCATTTGGGATCACGTTTGAGCTGATAAGCCGATGATCTGACTTTTTCAACTACTTTGAATGGCCTGTAGCATTTATCACTGAGTTTCTTTGGAGGTTGATCAGATTGGATATTAGTTCCTTCAAGAAGGACCATATCTCCTTTTCTTGTATTTGATTGACAATTGAACCTTGTGATCATGAAACCTCTTTATGTCTGCCGACACATGCTTGAGAGATTCCTTGGCAAGTTTAAAGGTACCTTGCATCATCTTGACAAATTCCTTTGCTGACTCATTATGAACTTGTTTTCGGTGTTCACCTTGGATGTTGGGTTGCTGTCTGAGGTTAAGCATGAAAGGAGAGTAACCACTTGTAGATGTGGATTTCTGGTTGTGGGCAAACTCAGCAAGAGAAAGCAATTCAACCCAGTCGTTTTGTGGGTGGTTTGTATAGAGTCAGAGATACTGTTTGATGACAGCATTGTATCACTCAGTCTGTTCATCAGTCTGAGGGTGGAAGGCTGTGGATGGATTTCCATTGATTTTTAAGAGAAAGTATAGTGTCTCCATAAATAAAGACACAAATTATGGACTGTGGTCCAAGATAATCTTTTTGGGAGTGCCGTGGAGTTTAAAGATATGGTCGTGGAAGATGGTGGTGACTCCCTTGGCAGTTATTTCGGTGGTGATGGGAAATAGAAATAAGCGGATCATTTTGGAGAAATGATCTACAATTGTAAGGATGGTGTTCTTTCCTTGTGATTCAGGAAGGAGACCAATGATGTCTACAGATATGATCTCCCAGGGTGCTTGTGGTATGGCATTAGGTTGAAGGGGGGTTTTAGTACAGCGGATTCCAGGGTGACCAGCGAGAGAGTGATCATGGTGTTGGATTATTATTTTCTTGTGTAGTGACAAAATACCACTGACTCCAGATGGGACTCCAGACCTCTGGAGTTACCTTGTAGATTTCCTACTCACTCCAGAGTTGTGGACATCAACTCCAAATGCTCCTTCTTTCTTTACAGTACAACATTGCTGCTCAGTAATGTCCTTTACACATTTGTTACTACACTTTGTGTTGACCCTTTGTCTGACACTTATTGAGGTACGAGCTGTGGTTCACCCATACTATTTAAACCTTTCCTTTACCTACAAACACCTCAGTTGTTTCTGCCCATCTAGGCAGCAGCTGAGGTTAGTTTCTCTTACTTAATATTGATCACTGTACTGATTACTGTAGCTCTGGTCAACTCCGGTCATACAGCTCTGCTCCACTCTGCCTTAGACCTTCATTTCTGTCATGTAGTTTATCATCCTTAGAAATGTACATAAGATCTCTGTAATATGCCACCTTGTCGATCTCTTTCCATTGAGTTCCTTCTTTGGAAAGTCCTTTGATCGCGTAGCATTCTTGCTTGTGTTGGAGTTTCATCACCATTGACTCAATTAATTCAGGATCGCTTGGGTGCTCTGCAGCCTCAGCGTTGTCCTTAGTCAACTGTTTTTGTGTCTGAACAGAGCACACTGCAGCTTCAATGTTCTCTTCTGATGAGTTTGGTGCGAAAAGGTGATTGAGGAGGAGAATCTGATCCTTGTTGTCATTTTCTACCCCCTTCTCATAATCTGACCTCCTGGACAGAGGGTTGGTGGAATTTGTTTTGCCAGATCGGTGAGTGATTGTGAAATGATATTGTTGAAGCATTTGCTACCATCTGGCTTGGTGATGAGAAAGATCTTGGAGTTTGTGGAAAAAGGTAAGGTTTTGATGATTGGTGGAAATCTCAAAGGGGTGAGCAGCTTCGAGGAGATAATGTCTCCATTCTTCTAATGTGAACATGATTGCAGCCATTTCAAGCTTGACTGTGTGGTAATTGCATTTGGCATCAGTAAGGGATCTGGAGATAAAGGCAACAGGATGCCACCGATCATCTTATTTCTGTGTGAGGACTGCACTAAGACCTATGCCTGATTTGTCAGTTTTGATTCTAAATGGAGAATCATTATTGGGCATGGTGAGGGCAGGGGCAGTTGTTATTGCCTCTTTGAGGTTGTCAAAGCTCTTCTGACATGACTTGTCCCAGAGGAATTCTTTCTTTTCAGAGCAAAAAGTGTTTAGAGGTCTTGCTCTTTGGGAGAAATCCTTGATAAATCTCTGATAGAAGTTAAGGAATCCAAGGAATCCCTGTAATTGCTTCCTTGTAGTGGGAACAGGCCACTCAGTGACACCTTTGACCTTGGTGGAGTCCATCTTAACCAATTGGTACCCTACAATGTGTTACACTAAGCGTAGAATCTAGCTTTATTGGCAAGAGTCACGTGACAAACAACAGATAAAGTCAGAAGAGTTGAACTTGTGGACCACGTTATCCACTAAGCGAATCGATGAGTCTACAATGCTTGTAGGTGTAGAGACTATGAGAAGGGTCTCGACAAGTAGTTCGCAAACTACCAGCGGATTGGGCTAGATACTACACTTATATTGCATAGAACTAACTAAGGAAAAGTACAAGTACACTGGGTGTTTATATACTATGAGTGGACTCAGAATAGGGAGTCCTAAAGGGGAAACGGAACAGCAGAATGCCGTTCTAGAAGAGATATGTCCATGAAAGGAATCTGGAGAAAACAGGGCTATGGAAAGGAACAAAGGAAGACATATTGTGGACTGCAGAAAGGATCAAAGAAAAGAAGCAAAGGGATCAGGAGTTCTGGTTGGAATGAAAGAGCAGAAGAAGAACAGAACTCCGTCTAAGGATCAAAAGAATCAGAAGGAAGATCAAAGATGCGGAGGAAATTGGAAGAAGAGTCCTCGGGTTTCCATGGAGTGATCCATGAGTTGAACTCATGTTCCTTGGCCTCAGACATCCAGGGGATTTCTATAACACAATGAGTCTGAGATATTCTGTCTCTGATTGTTCGAACTCATATTTCGTGTGCTTAAGGTACAGTTTATTATCTCTAAGTATTTGTAAAACCTCAGACACAATCAACCAGTGTTCATTTAAATCTTTGGTAAAGATCATGATGTCATCCATATAGATGACTATCTTTCCTCAATTGATCAGATCGCAGAATAGGTGATTCATCATTGTTTGGAAAGTTACTGGGGAGTTGGTAAGTCTGAAGAACATTATGAGGGGTTCAAACAGGCCTCAATTTGTTCTGAATGCGGCTTTCCACTCATCACCTTCTTTCATGCAAATATTGTTGTATCCACATCAAATATTCAGCTTTGTGAAATACTTGGCTTCTTTGAGTTTAGAAATGAGTTTAGAAATGAGGGGAAGGGAATATTGGTTTTTAATGGTGATCACATTGAGTTTTTGGTAATCTTGTACCAGATGCAACTCTCTGTCTTTCTTCTTGATGAAGAAGAATGCTGATGTGATAGGTGCTTTGGATGGATGGATCTTTCCAGATTTAAAGTTCTCTTTCAGAAAAGTATTTAATTCCTTCTGCTTGTTGTTCATAAGATTATATGTTTTACAATCAATTACATGGTTGCCTGGCATCAATTCAATCGCATGATCCCACAGTTGTCTTGGAGGAAGCTCATCAAAGTTTTCCTTGTCAAATACGTCCTTAAAGCTGTGGTAATATTCTGGGACAACTTCATTGAAGGTCTGGTCATACTTCTTTTTATCTTTTTCATAAGCTAACTCTGTTGACTTATGTGGGGTCACAGTTGACCTTATATAGCTTTTGACATCAAGCTTGAACAGTCACTCTGGCTCTTTGTTGTGGCCCTTGTACTCCTCCTCATTTTCTACTGGGATGAGTTCAGGGAGATGATTGTCAGTGCGTGTGAGTTTGATTGTCTGATTGGTCCAGTTGATTTCTGGATTGTGTGTCTTTAGCCAATCATGTTCTAGGAAGATGGAATGCATTGAGAGCTTGGTTATAGCCAACATAATCCTCTCCAAATGTTCTTGAACTTTTAGCTCTACCATGACATATTTGGAGATTGAGCCACTGGTATTCATGGTTCCATCAGCATTATATACAGGAATAGGGATCAGGATATTAAATGTAGGTATATTGTTTTCCTGTACAAACTTCTCATCTACAGCAGAGGTGGTACATCCAGAATTGAGTAGAGTGGTTATGGGAATTCTGGATTGGTCATTGTTCAGAATGTGTCCCTTGATCTCAAATGAGTTTGCTGATTGCTTTTGGTTAATGTATCTCAGCTTTCCTTGAAGTTCTCTGATTGAGAGAAGAACTTCTCCTAAGTTGATTTGTTGGATTCTTTGGACAAGTTGTGGGGGTTACATACTTCACTTAGGTGGCATTTGTGTACGAAAGAGTGAAGGTGTTTCATTATTCATTCCTCATCCATAGAATCTGCAACTTTCTTGATCCATTCAGCGAACCATGGGTCGACCATATTCATCCAATTTTCTCTTGTATTTCTGACTTTTTTGGATTCTGCTTGTACTATAGGTCACTCAGCAGACCTGACTTCCTTGTGAGATTGATCAGATCTCTGCAGAATCTTGATTTGAGGGGTTTCAGTACCCTCCTTTTTAGGATCCTTGTCCTGATGGATCTTAGACACAGGGCACACAGCAGCCACATTCGTCTTTGGGAGTTGAACAATGGATTCATCTTTTTCTTCACACATTTTGATTTGTAAAATGGCATATTTATTCAATACAGTAAATACATTGGGATCAGTAGGGCAACAAGTATCTACTAATCAGCAACAAAACCCTCTTTCTTCTCATTTTTGATCCTTTCGGTCTCAATCTTATGGATCACCATGGCTAGTCCATTAGCATCCATGTATTGGATCATCACTCCTCAGAAATCCATTGTTCTGACTTGATGGCAAGGGCACATATGATCTTTACAGGGCCAGGGCTTACTACATCTGGCACACTTTCCTTCGGCAAGTGTCTTGTTTATGTCCATAGGGACACCTTGTCCTCCGAACGTACTGGGTTGGTTCAGATGGATGTTTGCAGAAGCGGATATGATGGTAGAAATGGATGGCATGGCGGATTTAGACTCGCAAGTCGTGAAGCAGGGCTTATAGGTGGGCCCAAGGGCTGTTGTACCCTTCTTTCTGTCAGCAATCTCCTGGAGAACTTGGCCCACTTGAATGAGGGCCTTTTCCCAGCTAGTGAAGTCATTGCTTTCAAGAAGAAGAGGTTGTCCCTTCTCCACAAATTCCACAGTATCATTGTGGATTCCATTGTGCATGATGTTGATCAAGAGGCAGAAGTGGTGCTGGACATTGTAGTCCACCTCAATAATCAATTGTCTGAGTCGAGTCATGAAATACTCAACTGTCTCCTTTCCTTGCTTGAGTGCAAGCAGCTTCTTTTCAGCCATGCACTTCTGATCTGAGGGTTGGAAGGTCTTCTTGATCTAATTGGTGAACTCGTTGAAGAAGTTGACCATGTCAAGACCTTGAAGAACCAGGAGGTCTGTGAACTGTCCTGCAGCATTCTGGCCCTTCGTATACAAGAGGACCATGAGCATCTTTTGCCTGTCTGAAGGCTCTTCCTCAAATCCAGCAAAGTAGAGAGACATTGTTCTCCACCATTGTACGAACTTAGCCTTGTCACCCTCAAAAGTATCAGGCTTCACAGCTAGTGACTTCCCAATTTTGACATTAGGCCTTGCCATTGGCACAGGCGAGAAGAGGTTCTGTGTAGGGTGCACAGTAGCTGCATTCATCGGAGATCCTCTGGTACCTGGCATTTGTCCTGCACAGGGACTGGATACATGCACTTGTGCTATGCTGCGGATAAGAGGCAACATGGAACGGATAGGAGGTCACTGTGGTTGAGAAGCGGCAACTATTGGTGTGTAAATATGCTGAACTCCTCTTTCAACATGCATTGGAGGTCTGGACGGGGGTCCTGCAACTGTAGGGTTGCAGAGGTGGTTAGCATACCACTCATTGTGTTAAAGTCTGGAGGTCTGAAAGTCTGGAGTTCAGCGGAGCAAGTCCAGTGCTATTCGTACCAAAGCTCAGCTGTTGCCTAAGACAGGCGAGAACAACTGTATTTACCTATTTTTACTGAAGCTGTGGTACATTAGTCTCAGAATAACTAGTGGAGTAACTAACTCACCTCAGCTGTTGCCTAAGATGGGTGAGAACAACTGAGGTGTTGGGGAGAAGAGTGGAAGTATATGTACTGTATGGTGAAGGCACACTCATACCTCAATAACCGTCAGGGAAGAAGAATGAAAGGAAAAGGTATAGTAATGGCTGTCAGGAGGCATTGCCAAGTGGTGGCACTGTACTGTAAAGAAACACAGTGCTCCAGAGTTGAAACTCCTAACTCCTAACTCTGGAGTGAGTAGTATGATTTAGGTAGTTCCTTCAGAGGACTGGACAACCGGAACTCCTTCTGAAGTAAGTAGTATTTTGTCATGTTGTATAGGTTGTAGAATGCTGCAGGGTTCTCATAGTTGCCTCATCTGACTTCAGCATCCATGTCAGAGTGAGTAGTATAGTGGAGGTTGTCCATCCTTCTGAGGAAAGGCAAACATTGGGAATAGGGGATGTGGTCAGGAGGTGATGGTGTAAGGGAGGATTTGGGAGATGGAGAGGGTGGTGAGTCAGCCATAGGAGTGGGTTCTCTCCAGATATTAGATGTTGTGCATTATCCAAGTATTCTGAGTCCTCATAAGTACAACTTCTCAGAACTCAAGATTGAATGCAATGGGTAGTGGGGGTAAAAAGCTTGAGGTATGGAGGCAAAGATGGAGAAACCAAAGTATATCTCTCTGGCTTCGAGAGCAATACCCAGTAATGGTGGTATACTAACATGACAGTAGCTATAATCACACGAACAGCAGATGTTATTGATTCGTCTTACATAGCAGCCTCTAGCGCTCTGCTAATATGCCCACTAGTGCACATCAGTGGATTGACACTCTCACTGCTGAAAGCCTATGCTTACTACACAATCAAATTAATTTCAAATGTCACAAAAGTGATGTCAAATGGTATTATTTGATGGGAAAATTGCCTTGTGAAATTTTGAGAACAAATTTATAGGCAGATTTTTTTTTTGCACTTTCTGTCCAGGTCTAGCCAGTTGGGAACCTTGCTAGACTAGTCTGGACAGCTCTGACAGCTCTGGACAGAGGAAGGGTTGTTTTGCTGATGCACTTTGTGGAGAGCAACATTATCCTTATTTATGACGCCAGACAAGCATATATAGGGAAAGACATGGGTATGGATAATCCACGTGGGTTGTGGGTATGGGTATCCATGGGTATGGGTATGAGTTAGTACCAGCCAACCCATGAACCCATACCCATAACCCATGGTCAACTCATGGGACTCTTTCAATACTATTACAAGCAGACAAGTGCATAACTCGGCAGTTGACAAATACTATACAGTTTCATCAAACTTGAAATATGTCCAGACTAAGCAAATTCAAATCTACAAGCCACCCAATCTCCACCTACTCCCACCATTCCCACCATGCTTTCCAAACAGGTATCTCGTCCCACAGAGAAGGCTCAAGTCCTTCTCATACCCAACCAAATCAAATCTGTGGGATCCAAGGAACCTGCAACAGCAAATAGAGGTTCTTAGCTTCACAAGGAAGGGCAATCTCTTACTCACCATGAGTCAGCACCTAGCAGCCTAACGATGGATAAAAAATGCATCTGATCACAGTTCAACAACATCCAGAATACAGCTGCTGATGTACCAGAGCAGCCAGAGCAGAAACAAGGTAAAGAAAAGGTGAAACAAGGCAAGCACAAGGCCAAGAAACCAAGAATAGATAGAGATAGTGAGGTTGAAGAGGATTCTAATTCCAAGCTTCGTGAGGATCCAATCTGTTCAAGTTTGTGAGACTGACAGATTACATGCAGAACAGATGATGAGGGACTGGAACTCACCCATATATGCATTTTTCAGTCCAGTTCCCAATATTGAATATGTCAACAGTTGGCACAGTCATGTTTTCAGGTGCCTTGCAAAGGGTTGTAACCACAAGGTCTGCCGTTACCTTGACAAGAGCAACAGGGTGTTGACAGGTAACATGCACAAGCACATCCACCTGTGCTGGGGTGAAACCGTGTTGAATGAAGTTGGTGACGCCAAGGACCTTGAAATGGCATGGAAAGCTATCAAAGATCACACTGAAAACAGGACAATATCAGTTGCCTTTGAGCGGAAGGGAAAAGGGGGCATTACTTACATGCACAGACAGCATACTCAAACAGAGACACAGTGTGTGCTTGTATCTGCATCATGTGGTCATTGGCATTGACTGATCATGTTGGTACCCAGGGCAGAGATTGTCCACTGGGTTTCGGAAGACCTGCATCCATTTGACATTATCAGTGACCAGGGGTTTCAGTGTTTGATGAAAACAGGGTGACCCAAATACTACTTACCACACCCAAAAATGGTATCGCGTGATGTTCAGCTTGTTTTTGCCAATGCACATACAGTCATCCACCGCCAAATGCGTCATGGAACCTTCTCGAGTCTCCCACTACACAACAACACAATTGTTGGTAGATCGGAGTAGTGTACTGGGCTAGAATAATGTTTCTGAGGGTCATAATTAATTTTTGTCAAAACCAAAAATGTAGTTGTGCAGCAGCAGAGCACGAAAATTATCAGGCATTATCTCGTGTCCATAGGCAAGTGAGTCACTCCAAATTGGATATATCGTGGGTATTGCCACTTCCGCATCAAGTAAGTTCAATAGATAATCAAAGATCAGTCAACCATGCTTCCACCATCCGATACCATTCCCTTGTCAGCCTCATCATCATTCTTTCCTCCATCTCCATCTGCATCCTCCCCAGCTACAGTCAGTTTTGGGATTAGTGGCTTCAACTTCCCCTGCTTTGGCCTGTTCCACTGCACTCGACGCTTCTCGGCCTTTGCATGGACTCTTTCCTCTTCCCACAAGCGCAATTCCTCTTTGTATGCCTGTTTTCAGCTCTCGTTTCTCTTGCATCGCTCATTTTCTGCCTCCTGCCAAGTGACCATCAATGCTGCCTGTTCCTCACGCTGTTTTCGGCGGGATTCTCGTGCCGCTTCTTCCTCCTCGCATGCGTTATCATGTTGGACAACTCAGTTGTAAAATTTGTCACTGGTGAGTAACCTTGGTAGCCCATCACCATTCAACTGACCCTTCTTCCTTTTCTTTTTTTGCTTTTCTTCCTGTGTTGCCAATTGACCCGAGAGCTGCTTGCAAAACATAGATTGCATCACCATCGTGCATTGCATTCCGACCAGTGCACTCTTGTATTTTGTCTCATAGGCATATGCCTCTTGCAAAGCATCCTGGTAAGCTTGTTCTTTTTCGTTTTCGGGTTCATCTTCTAACAGTGTGTGCTTGCGTTTTTGGGTAGGTGTCTGTGGTGGAAGGATATACTCCGGAAGCCGATGTGATGAGGTAAGTAGACTTTCTTCCACAAGAAAAGAGGCTGATGTGGACGCAAGCGATTCGACTGAGTCCTTTGCTATGGAGTGCCATGCCAGATGATTTGAGGGACCAGCAACCATGGTATTGACCCCGTTGGCCTCATCAGCATTAAACTTGCGATACTGGGACATCACTAACGAGATTGCACAGACAGGACTTGGCTGGACATCAGGATTCCATGGCCAGACACCTGTCTTTCTGAATGCAGCTTTGATTGTGTCCATGTTACAGAAATCCCCTGGATGTCTGGAGACGAGGAACACGAGTTTGCCTTGTGGGTTTCTTCTGCTTTTCCTGAGGACCCTGATTCCGATTTCCTCCGATTCTTCAATCTTCCTTCTGATTCTTTTGACCCGTAGATGGAGTTCCGTTCACCTTCTGATCTTCTGTTCCAACCAGAACTCCTGATCCTTTGCACAGTCCGCAGTATGTCTTCCTTTTGTTCCGTTCCGTTCCTTTCCGTTCCTCCCCTTGACCCAGTTTCCTTAATGGACGTATCCCCTTCTAGAACAGCATTCCGCTGTTCCATTTCCCCTTTAGGACTCCTTATTCAGGGTCCGCTCATACGTATATAAACGCCCAGTGTACTTGTACTTTTCCCCAGTTAGTTCTATTCAATACAAGTGTAGTATCTAGCCCAATCCGCTTGTAGACTTGCGAGTCTACTTGTCGAGACCCTTCTCATAGTCTCTTCGCCTACCAAGCGCAGTAGACTCTTCAACTTCACTCAGTCTCAAGGGTAACGTAGGACCTTGGACTTGGAAACCATCTGACTTTCTCTGTCGTTCGTCACGTGACTCCTCCGGATAAAGCTAGGTTCTACGCTTAGTGTAACATGAAGCAGCAGAGAGCTGTGCGATTGCGACATCGAGGGAGCGCAATTCCTCAGACAGATATGGCAGCAAGGCATCCATTACCTGCTCGGAATACGGGGGCGAGCAAGTCGGCAAGCCAAGAGAAGTCGAGGTCAGCGGGAGGTGAGGATTGGCGTCGGTGAAGTGGGGAAGGAACTGGGAGAGGTTCCGGCATCGCAGGGGGTTGGTTTTCTTCCGAGGTTGCTGCAGTAGCAACTCCAGAGTCAGGGTTCGGAGTAGAGTCAACGGAAGACGACTTGAGGGTGGAGGAGTCTGAGACTTCAGGAGAAGGGGGCGTAGCGGTGCAGAGGACCCGGGTTCGCTGCTCCTCAGTGCAGAGTCCAGCAGCGGCAGAGAAGATTCGCTGCATGACCTTGTCAGAGATGAAGCGGAGGAAGCGGGAAAAGTTGGTGTGCGCGAGGATGTTGAGGACCTTGTACCGCTGAGCGATGAGCCACTCGTTCCAATGAAGGGCGTCGGCGGGCGAAAGGTTGGCGGCAGTTGCCAAATGGAGTCTACCACTGGAGTAGTTGTGGTAGAGGCAAATGAGACCTTCGCAGATGATCGACCGACTGTTCCTAAATTCTGCGCTTTGTTTGA
>JBBPNN010000468.1:0-23194 GCA_038090935.1 Hortiboletus campestris
CGACCTACCGCGGTAGTGGAGTATCCGTGCTTGTCATGATAGTTTATTGTTCCTTCGAATACTCTAATTACAAGACTTAACAAGGCATTACCAGGCCTTGTCCGAAGCCCTGGATCCCCGTGATGCGATACGGCCCACACTGAATCATATGGACAATAAGAATGGAAGGCAGGGTGGGGTGACACCCTCCTTACCCTCCTTCTCCATCATGATGGCCTGCCAGTGAGCAACTTGAATCTCCACCGTTGTTGTCACCTTCTTGGTATTTGTATTTGCAGACAAGATCTCGACGCAACGGTCGACGAACCGCTTGGGACGTTCAACGGGGCCCCAGTGAGATGTACGACTGTCTGAAATTGTTCGTAAAACAAACGACCGAGTTGCTCTTCCCCATCGTCTTTCAATGGATCTATCAGCCAAAACAATGGTCGTCCCATGACTGGAGGGAATTGATGAAAATGACCGACGAGGAGATACGCCTGCAAGCATTTTGGCAAAGCATATGGTGGCCGAAATACAAGCGAAGAACTTGCGCGAAAGCATAGATTTTTCGTCAATGATAAGATAGAGATTGTGTTGCCAAAACCGAGCGAGTTTCACACATATTCGATGTAGAACCCAAAATCGGGTGAATTTGCATATGTACATATCACTAACGCTCAACCAGGAAACAAGGTCCCTGCCGACGGAGTGCGGCACTATATCTAGTGATTATCTTGCACATTAATATCATCTGAACTCAAGTACACTGCGTGACCCTCCTCCAGGCCAGAGCAAGCAACCTTTGGATGAGGAGATGCTTTAGTTGCAGGGGTCAAGGTCGAGAATGAAGGGACCTGGTCGCGGGGTTGACCGTGCGTTCGGTGTTACCGCAGTTGGGGCTTCAAGTTGGAGGTGCCGTTTCCACCTGACTCGGAGACATTCACACGGGTTCAACGTTCATTTTCAGCCTCTATTCATCATGAACCTTGAAGATCCATTAACAGTTCAGCCGCGAACTTCAGCGAAGTCGTGCATGTGCTAAGAAGTGAGACATGAACAGAGTCTCGTAAGTACAGTGCCGAAATTGCTCAAGAAGAAACGCTCGAACGACGCCGACTCAGGTCGCACGAGCGAAACAGATCGCATCGTATATGAATGACGGGTCTTGCTCGGAGAATCGGGCCCTACATCGTGAGATCTAACGCCACCGCCACTTAGCATGGCTAGTCTTATAAAATTAGGCTCTAGTTGTGCCAGTGGCTCTTCAAAGTTCGAATAATGTCTCACATTGCTCCTTGCTCGTCAGGGGGCCTTCAGGTCGGCAAAACGGGTAAGGTTTAATTGCGCGTTCGTTCCTGAGGGCTTGGGGTCGACGCCACTGGCCTGCGATATCCAGCGCTGCTAAGGACGAAAGCTCCATTTTTATTTGCGCCGTCAGCCGTCTTTCCCGCACGACACAGGGATGATGGCATTTGCACTGATTCACAGGATCATATGGGAGGAGATCCGACTTAAAATGCTACGTGTTGGCTCGACTCCCGTTCCAGCTTTCCACCCACATCTGCCGCTAGCCCTCACCTTTTCAGGGGTAAACGTCCGTGTTGTTCTACTACTGTATGTGGGGCTTTGAGAACATGACAGGATTTACGTCTGTATACTCTGTTGGTTTCGTGCTCTGTACGGCATTCGTCCTCAAGTGGCGGCAATACCGACTCAGGCAAGGACTTCCATTACCTCCTGGCCCGACCGGCCTCCCCTTGGTCGGTAATGTCTTCGATCTCAATCCTCAGCACCCATGGTTGTCGTACGAGCAATGGGGAAAGCAATATGGTGCGTTTGACTTTCGGTGAATGCTAGGTCCTGCACAGGGCGACTTCTTCCAGGCGGTCTAGTATACGCCAACTTGATTGGCAAGGATTTCATCATCATCAATAGCGTCAAAGTCGCGCGCGACTTGTTGGAACGACGGTCAGCCATTTATTCCGAGAGACCTTACATACCGGCAAATGAATTGTGTGCCACTTTACTGCAAGCTGAGGCTGAGATATTGACATGCGCATGTAGGTTTGGCATGGACTTTAATTCGGGTCTTCTTCCATATGGCACCATGTGGAGACTCCATCGGAAGATGTACAATACCGCTTTCAACAAGGAAACGGCATGTCAATACAAACCAATAGCTCTATGCAAGGCCCGCCAGCTTGTCGAGAACATACTCGACGTGCAAGAGGATTTCTCTAAACATTGCAAGACGTGGGTTGTCTATTGTTTATTTGTACGATGGCGTCGCTTGACGATGTGCAGCTTTGCAGCAGCCACGATCATGGCTACGACATATGGATACGATGTTACACCCAAGAACGACCCGTTCGTGACAAAGATTGAACACTTGATTGAATTGGCCGTGAACGCGCTGACTCCTGAGCGGGCCGCTTTGTTACTTGCTTTTCCATTCTGTATGTCCAAGCAGCTGTATTGTCGCATTAATCGTTGACGTGATTAGTGGCCTATATTCCATCCTGGCTGCCGGGAGGTGCATACAAACAACAAGCTACGGAATGCCGTGCGCTCGCAGAGGAAGTGTTAACCAGTCCCGTTGAATATGTCAGGGAAAATATGGTAATCGTCACTGTCGACATCCACTTTGGCATCTAATACAGGTCACCTTTACTAGGCTGCTGGAACAGCAAGAGAATCGCTCGTCCATGATTTGCTTGAGACGCGAAACGATGAAGCGGACGGGGATGGTATCAAAGCTGTGGCGGCAACTGCTTTCCTAGGCATGTAGACGCACCCCCCTTCGATTTAGCAAGGATTCATAACATTCTTGTAGGTGGCGCCGAAACTGTGGGTGGCCAAACTACTTGTAGCTGGACCTGCTTGACAATCTTTTAGAGCGATTCAACGTTGCGAGTATTTCTCCTTGCCATGCTACTCTATCCCGAGGTCCAGGCTAAAGCTCAAGAGGAGATTGACAAGGTCCTAGCTGGTCAACGCCTCCCAGAATTTGTCGACAGGCCGAATCTGCCATATGTCGAGGCAGTACATCTTGAAACGTTCCGTTGGCGACCCGTGGTACCCAGTGGTGAGTGAGTTGGTCCAGGGACACTAGCTGGGGTCGAACCGACTTCGTAGCACTTCCCCACATGACTGCGACGAGTGATATATATGAGGGCATGTACATCCCCAAAGGTGAGCTGAATGAAATTGTCCATGATACGAGACGCCATAATTTTGTGGGTACAGGCGCCATCGTACTTCCTAATATTTGGTATGCATCTCGTCACTTGACCGACGTATTAGGGCTGAGCTAGCGCAGGGCAATGTTACATGACGAGACACAGTACGACGATCCGATGGCCTTCATCCCCGAGCGACATCTCACATCCACAGGAACGCTCACGGAAGGGACGGCCGCACTCCATTTCGGTTTGGGACGGTGGGACACATGCTTGCTTTCGCTCAAGGAGTGGATACTAAAGGACCATGTAGCCGCGTCTGTCCTGGAAGGCATATAGCGGATCAGAATATCTGGGCTGCCATTGCGACCATACTAGCAACCGTCCACATTGCGAAGGCTCGTGATGAATTTGGGAATAAGATCGATGTCAAGGCAGAATTCACGGGCGGACTCGTATCGTGAGTCATCGCCGAGCCCTTGTTTGGTCGTTGCTGATCGCTGGTCATGACGATAGCGCTCCGAAGCCGTTCGTATGCTCCATCACCCCACGTTCTTCAAGTGCTGAGTGTCTCATTTGAACGAGAAATGAGGATGTACACTAGGCTTGAATGGGAGGCTGGGCTACAGAAAACCGGAAGGTGGGAATAGTTGCATATAGGTTTTTGTGTTCGTTTTGGAATGGCTCGGGGTAGCTCAGGGCTGGTGTATTTTGGAAATATTACTGTAATTACTGTAACCTTGAGCGCTAGCCTATTATCTGAATATATTTGCAGACAAGGAAAGTAAGTATTCCAATGCCGCATCTGTCAGTCGTAGTCGGCGAGATATGGTATGATTTTCTGCATCTTATCTCCTTAGTTGGTACATCCACGTCCACAAAGAGATACCTGTAGGGTCTGTGCTCTCTCCACCATGAGAAGCCTCTATCCCTCGACACGTAAAGTTGTCAAACCTCCCCCGTCTTAAGCGTTCATTTCTCGGAGCGGATGAGTAGAGGCATCTTGATATGGTACTTATACAGAGATCTGCGGTATCGGATGGAATTACAGCTATGTCATGACGAACGTATCAATATGGAATGATAATGATTAATGAGATTCCGCGGTATCGAAATCCTTCTCTTTCGGCAATCCAAAAGCCATCTGGTAAAGCTCGGGTCCATCTCGTATCAGGGCCTAAATCCGATTACACTTCAAGTTGTCAAGGAAGAACATGGCAAGGGCAAGACTCACAATGACAACCTCCACAGCAATGAGGGCAATAATTACTAATTCCATGCGGTGCGTGGAAGCCTGGGACACACTGAGCACTCTAGACATAACATGATGATGTTGATGCATACCTCCGTAAGCAGCTGTCTAAGGGTCGATTGAACCTGAGTTTGGACTGAGACAATTGTTGAATGCACTGATAGTGAGATAAATTTACCTCGGTCGCATAAGTAATCTTCTCGTTGACGGCATGCGTCCGTGCCCTGACCTCTAATGCAGCTGTCATGGATTTGAAAAAGCTCTCGAGCTCCGGCTCGGTCCAGTACAAATCAGGGGTATCAGAGAAATTCTCGCGGTTGAGATTGAGACCTTGGCGGAACTTCATCAGGACGCCGAGCTTCTTGATGAGTTCTTGGCGGCCAAGCCCGGGTTTTCCGGTCCTTTCAAGGGAGTGGGGTAGCTGAGCGACCGAAAGGAGGTATGCCTCGAGGGATTCTTCGAGCACGGAGAGCGCGGTGGACCGAGAGAGTGCTTGAGAGTAAGCATACCGAGCGAGAAGGTTCGTCATGTCGAGAGATGGATTCGATGGAAGAAAAGAAGGGCCATTGGAAGGATCTTGGAGTTGTGCAACGCGTCCGAGGATGATCAAGTCACCCTGTATTCGGGTTTTCCTCAAAGGGGAGGAAGGATCAGCCATTCTGCAACACTTGAACGACAGCGTGGCCTCACTCATTTGGATCTGTCACAAATTCGAGTTCCTCCGTCTCGGGATCCAGGAGCGGGCCGACTTCGCAAGGAGCCAAGATATCTTTTGCAAACTGGCGAGCTTCGTCTTCGCTCAGGCCCCAGGATACGAAGCTACCATTTGTAAAAACGAATATTTCGCCGTCCTGGCCCCAACGTGGGATCCACCATGCGTCGTGGAGTTTCTGGGAATCCGGTGTGAGCCGAGGACGTAGGCGAGTAGGAAGGTAGCGTTCCGCAGTTGCGAGGGTTAGCACGGGTCGTATTGAGCTGCGAGTGGGGGTCGGATTTGAACGAATGGGAAGGGAGTCAGAGGCAGTACGTCGGAGAGGGGTACTGGCTTTTGGCTTCTGCTTGAGTGTGTCGGGCTCGGTGGAGAAGGTGCGCGAACACGACGCAATGATGGGCCGCCGCAGCACCGTTGAAGGTGTGGGTCCACGCAAAACACGACGCAGTGCATTCATCGCAGCACCGAAGTCAATTCCCTCGCAGTTTCAGAACGAAAACACTTTTTCCAGCCGTCACCCATCGGCATTGACACCAAGTCACGTGTTCTACTACAAGTTTCGGACCGATACTGCAGCGTAGTCCGTTGTGATCAACACATTCATTCTATTCCCGCGAAAATGTGAGGCCCAAAGGCCCAAACTTCTACGCCGGGTTCACAAACTATAACTTCCTCATACAATGACAGTTGGTCGCACTTCGGATTGTTCACTATGTCGAGCAGATATGCATGGCAAGCGAACATCTGGACGCAAAGGTGGAATGGTTGGTCGCACGGAATAATATATATACACCCTGAAAATCCATTCGCCATTCTATGTAGTAGCGTCCACTGGGCTCAGGAGTTAGTACTAGTATCCGGGGTGACCAGGCTGCTGCGTAAACCGTACCTCCACTTCAGGTCCATAGGGGTGGAAACAAGCAATATCGAGCCATCTATTCGTCCTCGTATCCCTGAACAGGTCTCCGTGGCCGTTTTGGAACTGAGAAACGGTAAAGGTTAGCAATCCACGAACTCTGCGCGCGGCAACCGCGGAAGCTTACGAGGGTATGTGGTCGGCACGCGCTCAGCGGGGACGTGACCAAAATATTTCTGCCTGATCGACGGGACTGTCAAAGCAAGAACAGGTCCTGCAGTTCCCATAGCACAAGACCAGAAGATGACCGGTTGTTCGTGTGCAAGGTATTGCTAGATGGTCATTCACCCCCAGGGTAAGCGTTAGCAAGTCTATACAAAACTTGGCCACTTACAAGGTATCTGTAAGTCCTCCTGAACGGTGATACGAGGGACGCCATAACGGTGCTTGGTTCTGATCCTAACACCTATGCTTTGTGAGGACGAAGACGGAAACGATGTTTGTATCTGTATGCGCGTCTTTGGCAAGGGCCTTAGAAATCAACAACGTCCCACCAGACTCCGATCAAGGTGCCATTGCAAGTCTATTGAACAACATTTGTTTCAACAAGTACAATCATGATGCAGGTTGGTGATGGTACAAATGCGAAAGTCCCGAAATTCAAGGCAACTGAGACCCAAAATAATCCAGACACCCTCTCTTTGACGTTATTTCATAGCTAGACGGAGATCACAACGCAAGTCAGGTGTATCTGTCATCAACGGGACCACGATAGAGCGGCAGTAGTATGAAGGTGAATCGCTCTTCTAGACGTAGTTGGATTTTGGGTAAGGAGTCGACTGTCTACGCTTCGCTTGATGATGACGCCGTGTCTTGGCTATCGGGACGTCGACGCACGGAAGCTGAGGCAGCGAGTCTTTCGACATCTTCTACGTTGATTTTACGCCACTCGTTGTCGCACAGGTCGACAGTCGCCACAAGCTGCATAGTCGGTTTCTGGTGCAAACGTCCCGCTGGTGAGTGAGCCCTTGTGGCGGAAGCAATGTCGGATCCTCGGAGCCTTGAAGCTTCTTTCTCGCATGACAGTTCGAACATTGCCTAATATTACCGTCTTTAGGGTTTCAACTGATTCACGAGAAATCGGAAACACAACATGCCTGTGGTGTGCAAGTCCTCGTTGCTATCTTTTTCTGTTTCCTCCTTCTGTATTCACTAAGAGGGGTTCGTCCCTCGGCAGCGGCGGCTCTTTTCTCTGCTTCTTTTCTCCTTAGCCTTCGAATTGTGCTCTCGGACAATACTTCGCCCTCCTTCAAACTTAGCAGGACTGTTTCGAGAAGACCTACGGGAGGAAGAGGAGTAACCACGGCGAGTCTAAAACCGTCATTGCCACCGATAGCGGGAATATGGTCACCAGGACATATTGGTGGGATCTGCGGTAACTCAGGAGTGTCATCCAGGATATCGGGTGGAAAGAAGGGGTATGCCAGCCCGAGGAAGCCAGTGCCCACACAAGGCGTCCTGACACTCGCAAGACTGAATGTGGTCAGGCCCCATAAGAGATGTGTTGTGGGCGGTTGGTAGCGAATGCACGTAGCTACCATCCTCCAGAACGTGCGAGCGGCCGAGGATTTTGGACCGAGGTCGCGCAGCTTTGTCGAGACGAAGGTCTTGGCCACCGTGTGGTGAACCATTCCGTTCGCGGGTGAGTATGTGGTGATGAGGATAGATGTACTAAGACCTGCGTTGTTCCACATGGTGTGTTGGTTCGCATGGTACTCTGCGAGGTGGTTCGAGGACGCGCCTTGATCACGTGGAGACAAAGTCACTCCCGAAAAAGGAAAGTAAGCCTGCGGTATACAAGTTTACCCATTGCAAGTGCCATGTCTGCAGTCCCATCTACACCAAGGGCCAACCCGAGCTCAGCGACCCTCGCAACACCAACAGCGACCCGTGTGGCGGGCACACATACCCTGCAATCATCACCGCACTACACGACCACTCGCAGACACTCGCTATATGGCACCGAGGACCGCGTCGTGATCGACCCAGGGTCGCGTATCTGGAAGGTTGGTTTCAGTGGAGAAGGAAAGCCAAGAGACGTATTTTATGCTGACGTAGTCAACTCTGAATCTCTGTGGAGCTGGAATCGTGCGACCGATCCATCAGCAAGGGCCGAGGAAGACAGGATGCTCGAAATTAACATCGAGAGGTGCATGCGTTCCGTGTTCCACGGGTGAGCGTTACTAGTCGAATCCAGCTGTCTCCGATTTGATAAAGGTCTATGTTAGGTCGCTGCTTACAGACCCCAAGTCGCGCAAGGTCATCCTTGTCGAGCATCCATTGCTTCCGCTGTACATCAAAGACATATTTGCCAAGGTTTTATTCGGAAACCTACAGGTGTGTTTGATTGCCTAATATCTTGGTATCTTATTCTAATTCCAGCAAGGTTCCTTCGGTGTCGTTTGCATCGAGCCATTTGCTTTCCCTCCTTTGTGTCGGTCGCATCACGGGTCTTGTTATTGATTGTGGTCACCTCGAGTCTACCGCACTTCCCGTCTGTTACATGTCCCTGGCACTTTGTTCACACTAACAATAAGGATCACAGATATTCGCTGCTCGACCCATGTTTCCCCACCTTCGGACGACACCATTAGCCGGTTCACGATTCACGTCCCACCTCCGTGCGCTTCTCCTCCTCTTCGGAACATACTTGCCCCCTCCACCAAATCTCAGCAGCGCGAATCCCCCTCGATCAAATAGGACCAGCCGCGTACCACAAGAAATTCTGACCGATGCACTCGTGGAGGCCATCAAAACGCGCTGTTGCTTCGTAAGCACGGCCCTCGAAATGAACCGTGACTCGATGCGTTCCTCCTCTCCTGCACCTGCCTCAGAATCAGATCTACCTCCCTCCAGCGACGCTGCCATGTCCGAATCAGAATTCTCACGTGCATCGGAGGGGGTTGAGAGTATCAACTCGTCGCAGCATGCTTCGTCCGAGTTTGAGGTGATCTCACAGTCCGAAGCGGGTGGCAAAGAGGGCCATCTTCAGGCGCTCGCCAACATGTACATGAGGCACTCGACCGCGACAGATATCCAGCTCCGCGTCGTGCCACCCGCGTCACAACAATTGGGCACGGGAAGGGGTACTTTGATCATCCCAGGTTGGATCCGCGAGCGTGCAGCGGAGGTCTTGTTCGAAGGTGGTGACGTCGATGAAAGCAGCGTTGCCGAAGTCCTCCTCGAAGCGCTTCTCAAGGTCATTCCTCCCGCCTAGCTTGTTACACGCGCGTTGTCCTGAACGGCAAAACTCCCACAGGTACCGGTCGACCTCCGCAAGACGCTCGTGTCCTCTATTCTTGTCACGGGAGGCACGGCGATGTTACCGGGCTTTATTCCCCGACTTCATGCTGAATTGCTGCGTGCCATCGGATCGACGGCGTCGCGATCACGCCAGGGACCGACACGGTCAGGAAGAGTGCTCCCCCCTGCGTACGATCGCTATGCTGCACTCCGTCCGCTCGTCCCTCACATTGCGATTCTCAATAACCCTGCACCACAGCCGTCGTCGTCGTCACCGCGCGCGACTGCAAACGCCGGCAAGGCACCTGCATTCGCGCCCGTGTCGATGGCCTGGGTGGGAGCATCGTTGGCCGGGTAAGTCATCTGGGTATGTCTGTGTCTATGGATCGCACTCATTGGGCCCTCCCTCTGTCACGCAGTGCACTCAAAACAGGCGGCGTAGAGGTTTCGAGAGAAAAGTGGGATGAAGCGTTTGCGTCTCAACACGACGACGACGCGATGGAGTCTGTACCGCCCGTGTCGCCAGAACAGAGACCGATAGGCACGCTGCCTGATTGGACACGAACGCCGTTACCTGTGGGTGCGCCGTCTGCCGTTTCACTCAAACCCGCGGTGGCGCCACCATCACCTCAGACAGCCGTTGGCGCATGATCGTGTGGTCGCGAAACAAATTGTATTCTTGTAATGAACACCTATCGTACTGATGCCATATCGACATGAAACCCGTAAGTAGCTAAGCTAGCTTAATGCCCGAAATCCTACAGTATCTCGAGGCCCAAGGAAATACAAACGTGCGAGACTTAGTCGCGGAATTAAGGACAAGTAAGAATGAATGACAATGGCGCCGAATATATGCGCGAATTACAATAAAGGAAAATGAACGTGGTTGGGGCTGTCGCAGTGACCGATTGGAAAATGTTAATGAACAACGATGTCAACGAATGGTATCTAGACAGATCGTGAAGCAATTACCGTAGCCTGTGCCACGAGAACGAATGAAAAAAAAAGGTTGGACAGGCCAGCGATGAATGAACGAAGGGTATGCATGATCACTGGGTATAGATAAATGATCACTTCACTCACGACTCCCGATGATCCGCAAAAACATCTTGCCAGCGTGGGTTGCAACGACGTCACTCCACTCATCCTGTGATGATATGAAATGAAGCGTAGCCCCCTTGGTATGGGCGGATCCAAGAGACGACACAGAGTCCGCGCGAGGTCGCTCATTCTCCGCGGGGTGCTGCTCCAAGAGAGCTATGGCGAAGGATTTAGAAATGGTAGACTTGTCGGTCTGGATGAATTTGTCGTAAATTTTTCGACGGAGTTCGTCGAATGCGATGTAGCGAGGCAGGCGGAGCATGACGATATTGTCCTCGTGCACGGCCTTGATCGACAGGGTCGTGAGGTTGTCGCAGGATGACGTCGATCTGCTGGATATCGAGGTCGCCAAGGAAGAGCGGCGGTCCCAGTACCTAGAACACGAGCTGACGGTAGTGCCAGATTGCGCCTGTGGGAGACGATACATCATCTCGTCCACAGTTGGTGTCTCGGGGAAGTCTGGGGACGAATCGTATGGTCCGATCAGATCTAGAAATCGTCAACACCGTCCATGATGTTACAACATAATAGCACACTACATACCATAGAAGTACGTATCGAGAATATCATCTTGACCCCCAGATTGGGACTCTTCAGACCATGCTTCGTAGGGTTCCTCCGGAAGCGAGTGTGGTTGTTGGACATTGTTTGCCAATGACCTTGAAGGTCGTTCACTGCGTGGAATCACGGCATCGACAGAGGAGTTGGTCACTAATGATGCCAAACTGGATACGGAAGCGCGTGGCCGGCACCGAGGCTGTGGAGTAGGACTTGGCAAACAATAATCCACATCGAGCTCTTCCAGATAGGTAGTAGCCCTTAAAGTTCCCGAGGACTGCGTCGATAGCATAGAGGTTCTTGAGTACCGGGACAAAGATCGCGCTGGAGGGATGGTGAATCTCGTAGTCGAAAAAGAGTGGCACCACTTACATGATGGCTCAGAGGATTGCAGAGAACTGGTTGGTGAAGAGAAATAAACCCTGGCGTTGCGATTCGTCTTACTAGCCACAGACTCGGACCGCTTTCGCGACCGAACGTCACCTAGATCTGATATCGAGGAAGAGAGCTCGCAATCTTCTGGAAGCGACTCCAGACAGGACGAACGTCGATCATTGCCGAGGGCGTGAGGGTTATGTCCAAATCTGATCGACATCTCTTGGGACGCGATGACAGGTTGCCGAGAGGTGGGCAGAAGTTGTCCAGGGGTAGTAACAGGTGTCGGGGGCAAAGAAGACGAAGAGTCAGAAGATGAACCTCTGGACCTCATGGAGCGAATCTCCTGCATTCGATCCACTAATCTGCTCTGTCTCGGTTGACCAATAGAGTCGTCCGAGGATGACGAATCGGAGTGGATAGAAATTCCAAAGGGTGCCCGTGCTTTTTCCGGTGCGTTTCCTTTGGTTGGGGATGATGACTTGGCAGAGACCAAAGAGGGTGAAACTGGGAAGGCAGAAAATATGCCGGAAGATACGGAAGATCGGGACCGGTCATAAGTGGGCTTCTTCGGAGACTCTGCTTTCCGCGCCAGATCAATATCCCTCCTCCACACACCAAAGAAGTCAGAAAAGGTACGAGTAGCTTTGATATCTTTGATGAGTGTTGGCAAGTCGTCTTGCAACAGGGCTTCCATCATCATTTGGAGGTCCTGGTATCGATGGTCAACGGTTTCCTGGCTTGCACGAAAGAAAGTGCCCTTCTTGGTGAGCTTTGGTATATGTTCATGTATGTCACGAGCAACGTCATTAGGATTTGGACCGAAAGGGAGTGACTCCCAGGATGCAGCTTGATCACTGTGAATATAAACTCCGTTTTTCTTAACACCTTTACCAGCGGCAAGGCGATTACGCTTTTCCCTCGCTGCGAGGGAATATTCGACCTCAAGAGATTCTTGAAAATACAAGCAATCGTCCCATTTCCGCCAGATATCGTACTCGTCAACGGAGACGATGGATTCACCGGACGAGTTACATGTGGTCATTGAGGCATCATCGTCCTTGATCCCGTAGATACGGAAACCATAACTGTGGGTGCTGCCTATGGGGTGGTGTTAGCCTCGTGATAGTTGACAATGAATGAAGTGTGGAGGGACCGACCATGCTTTGCTGGAGGAAGCAACTTTACATGAAAATTTGTGGGGGCACGCTTATAGACGGCCCTTTTCCAAGCCTAAGGTCTGTGTGAGTGGAGAGCATCTAGAGAGGACATGGCACTGACATCTGGAGACAGCGGCGCATCTGTTGACCAAGCGGGCACCTAGAGCGGAGATAGGAGATTAGACCAACAAACAAAGTCCAAGCGACCACCACACATACGCGATTGGCCATGTTGCGCAGATGTGCTTCGGATCAACTGATCCTCGTATCAGCGACCTAGGCGTCGATGAGACCTAGATATGAGCTCACTGTTGCTGTTTACTACTTCAGAGCACTTGAGAGAAGCAGCAGCAGGTGGTGAACTGAAGGACTGTTGGGGCGGGGCCCTCCGATGCGACAACAAGGAGTCTGTATAAATAACTGCGAGTCAGAATACCCACAGGCCAGGTCATGCAGCACATACCCGACCAGCACCGACAGCGGATGAAATGAGCAGGTTTCCAGAGTAAGAAAGGGAGTCGAGTATAGGGCTCCGTGCGGCCAAGGAAGGGAGTGATGAAGGCAAGAAAGAGAAGGTGGTGTCAAGGTCATGTTTTCTGGTCGGACGCAGTCGGTGGACTGTAATTGTTGTGAGCACGTGGATATCCTTTTTGTTAGTACAATAAGGGGCTAGGCTTAGCCGAACCGCCACAGTTCCCACACACTCGGACCGTCGTCTCCACGTCCCAATTGATCGGCACCCTCAACGGAGCTCGTGTGCATCACAATGCTCCTCGAAATTTTATGAGCAATATGTTGACCATATTCCGAGCCCTGTCTTGTATTCCTCAACATATACTGTACTAGAATATGGTAGATCAGTGCTTACAGACAAGTATTGGCATCCATACGTTCAAATCCAATACAGGAAGTTATTGAAACTGATGTTTTAACTAGATTGTAAACTTTATCATACAATGATCCTTATGTAATACTACGGACGAGCTCACCTCCTGTTTCATCCAAACTCGACTCCCGAGCCATTCCGAAAAGCATCTATGATAGGCAGTGAACGGATGGAAATAATTGACTTTCCCGGTCTTTACCGCACGCGTTTGGGGAAGATCGCTTGGATAGGTTACATTCGCCACGACGGATATGACATATCGAGACATCACTGTGAGACAAATCCGCACTAGTTACTTGTGGGCAGCGTGTGCAAAGACGTGCGGTGATCCGGGCTCGTAAATTTACACCTTCACTCGGAACCACCATTCAATAACTTCCTGACCATTTCGTCATCTACCCCTCGCCCTCGCGAGATCGTCCGACCCTCCTGCAGCCTCTCCAATCCATTCCGTATGCTCTCCATGTGCACATGAAGTGGCAACTTGCTTTTAAGTAGGCCGGGAGCAGCAACCCTCTCCCGTAGGACCTCTAGATCGTCGCTCATCGCGTGCAGCGCTCGCAGTGCAGCCTTGACATGCGCAAGAGCCTGTTTTCTATATTCCCCGAGGTCATTGAGCAACGCTAGACGGTCACCATAGTTTCGCACAGTCCTTTTATTGCCACCCAATTTCGTCCAGAGTTCACCAAGGAGCTGATCCCTCTCCACGGTATTGTGTTTATCCTCCCGAATAATCATCTCATGCAGCGCCCCAATGTCCGCATCCAGTTGTTCAAGGTTCTTCCAGGAGAGTTCGGCTTCTAGTATGAGCTTCTCCATGGCTTGTTCCGACTCGTCCATCGCGAGGGTGAATGCCTCAGCGACAATTTCTTCAGCGGTGGGCCCTAGTTTAAATGGGGAAACGGCCTGAAGCAACTGCGAGGGCGCCTTCTTGTGTGCACCCTCAATGGTAGCCATCGCGTAGTTATTCAGCGCCATCACTCTGCATAACAATTAGTGGAACTATCCCCCATAACCAAGGAGGAGAACCGCGCACTCGTCGATAGCGCCAACGACTTTCGCATCTAGTTTACTCAGCCCTCGACCGGTTTTCTTCGCGTCCATACCAATCGTACGGAGCATATCTGCAATATTGTCTTTTGACTTGAGGTCGCTATAGCGTACCAGGACCGAGAGATCCTGAGTCGCCATCTCTGCCCTCAAAACATCGATGGATAATTGTGAACCGCCAGCCGATTCCCCGACCAGTTGCTCGAAGGTAGAGCCCTGTATATGAACGAGCTTTTCAAAGTTCACGGAAGGAGCTGGTTTAATAGGGACACACAACATGCTCCTCGATATTCCCGGAATGATGCACAAAGGAGAGAACGCCGTCCGAATTGTAGGCGTCATGCGCGAGACCACCCACGCAAACATGTATATAAAGAGGAACCATGAGAGCGGTTTCCGCATTTTCTCAACCGAGCCTTTAAGGACGTCAAAGGCATATGACGCGGTGAAACGGACACCATCTGTGAGGGCTTCCTGGAGTTCCTCCTTCCTCATAATGGGGGCCATCTTGCGTCCCTTGGCAGAATGACTCCTAGACGGAGTTGGAGAGGCGAGGAATGTCGTTTTAGTTTGGACCCGTCGCTTCTTGCGTAGGGAGACGGTGCTTGCTGTTTGGGAGCCACTCGTGCTGGAAGTCATGACCTCGCGCTGAGAAACTTCCTCAGCATCTGAGACGTCCTCCCAATTCTCTTGGATATTGTTGGACGGCTGCGTGTTCTGAATGGGCCCGATAACATGTTGTCGGGATGGAGGCTGCGTACCTCGAGGTTGCTATTCTCCCGTGGTTGATCCTCAGGCGAGAGATGCATGGCTGCACTGAGTTTTGTTTTGCTGACGGATTTTCACGAAATCAAGTGAGCGAACGAAGCTACGCAGTTGTGTCGAAATAAAGTCTGACCAAGCGTCCAAGACACTCCAGAGTCGATGCCAATGGTTCAACGTGCATGCCGCATGTCAACAGTGTTGCTCTGTTTGTTCCGCTCTAATTGAACTCGTACTCTGCGTATTTACCTGTGCAATGTGCGTCCTTCTCCTTTCCTTTGGTCTCGTACATACTCAACTGAGGGTGTTCACCTCACCAGGTTTCGAAGCAAATTCGGGATATATTTGTCAATGTCCTGTAGAGAGAAATATACGCCAATGCTCGCCTACCTCTCCGTTTCGGTGATGCATCTCGCTTGGTATGTTCATAGTACTTATGCGACGAACGTGCACCGCATGTTTGTTTCCCCAGTTATAGACACTTACAGACACATATCTGTAGGTCTGTGCTCGTCTGCACCAATGGGAAGCCTCCATCACACGACACGTAACCCTTCGTAAGGGCCATCAAACCCCCCGTCTTAAGCGTCCATTCCAGAAGGATTGCGGATGCCAATTGCAGTGCCAAGGGACTCACCGTCAGCTCTCTGTTATCTCCGAGGAGCGCGTCGCGAGCCCTCGTGCTTGTATTCTTCCACTTAAATTTCTCCAACAAGCAGGAATGAAAGTGTTCTCTGCACTTGCACGCCTCGTAATAGGGAGGCCCATGACTGCCTGGGCCACTGCCAGTAGTTCAGGGTGTCTTTGCACCTATGGTCAATCCTGCTGGCCCTCCGCCTCCACGTTCTCGCAACTCCAGTCCCAGGTCTCCCATCCACTTGTATACCCACTTCCCACCGCATCAGCGTGCTACCCACCCTCCAATCCATCAGGAAACTGCGCTGCAGTCCTCGACAACTGGTACGATGGCAACTGGCGTTCATCCATGCCCGGATCCATGGAAGCGCCAAATTTCGAGACGTTTGTGTTCCAGAACGGCACCATCGACGCGTGTTATCTCAACACGACCATCACGGGTACCTGTGGACAAGGGGGTGTGCCAGTCATCGGCGTAGACGCTCGCTCGGTGGAGGACATCCAGGCTGCCGTTACCTTTGCGGTGCGGCAGAACCTGAAATTGGTTGTTAAGAACACTGGGTACGCCATCTCACGCAATGTGAACTGTATGGGATAGGCATGATCTGATGGATAATGCACGACCAGCCATGATTTTCTTGGGCGCAGTGCAGCGCGGGGTTCGTTTGTGGTGTGGACACATAATATGAAAAATATCACGTACAATCCTACGTTTGTGCCCCAGGGAGCGCCGCCAAACGAGACATACGAGGGTAGGATCTTTCACGAATTGCTTTGAAACCCTTCGGATTATTTATTCTAAGTAGCTGTGACGCTTGCTGCTGGCGTACAATGGCATGAAGCATATACTGCCGTCAATAACTACGGACGCTTGATGGTCGGCGGTATCTCAGGGGGTGGTTCCGTCGGTTCGTGTGGTGGATGGTTAGCAGGTGGTGGTCACTCTGAATTGTCGCCTAGCTACGGCCTCGGTAAGATTCCGGAGCAGAGGGTCATCGTCTTGTTCATAAAATTAATCAACAAATTGAAGGTGTCGACAACGCTCTAGAAATATCTGTCGTTCTCTCCACTGGACAGTTGTTGACTGTGAACAAGTATCAGAGTTCCGATCTCTTCTGGGCTTTGCGTGGGGGTGGTGGATCCACATACGGAATCGTCACTTCGGTCACCTACCGCACCTATCCCTCGGTTCCAGCACAGCTTTACATCTACCAGGCAAACATCACGAATTCGTCGGTGTTACCAGAGCTCGTCGGGGAGTTGCTGCGTTATCAAACCCAATTTACGGATGACGGTTGGGGGGGATCTGGATCCATATCTGGCCAACAATTGGGTTTCTTATATGTCGCACCCAATATGACAAACGAAACCGCGGTGGCAACCACTCAGGCCTGGCACAACTACACAGCTTCTTTAGCGCCGTTCGGTGTCGTCTCTGCGGAACAGGCGTATTATTCTCCTTCATGGTATGATCTATATCGGGTTCTATATGATGACGTTCAGTACTATGGAAATGTGGCGATGACGTCTCGACTTCTCTCGCGAGACACCGTTGCGAACAACTACGCCGAAGTCGCCGAGGTCCTGATTAACTGTAGCGCTATCTTCAAGTACGTCCTCCACCCATCCTTTCTTTGCACTGGCTGACAATTTGGAATAATAATAATTTATGCAGTACGGTCGCGGGTGGCAAGGTCAGCCAGTTCGGTGCCGACTCTGCTGGGCTCAATCCTGCCTGGCGGAATGCGGTCGTGCAAACCATATGTGGGATCCTTTGGGAGGATGACGCATCCTCGAATGAAATCCAAGGGATGATTTCCCAACTCAAAGGATGGATCAAGGCCATGTACGATATCACACCCAACGATGGTGCTTACTTCAACGAGGTTCGTCTCGTACGTCCGACTTGGGGTCACCCTGCTTACCATGTCCAACAGGCGTCCTTGTTCGAGATCAACTGGCAAGAGACCTTTTTCGGCTCGCACTATTCGACTCTGAAAGGCATCAAGGCCAAGTATGATCCGCACAGACTTTTCGTCGTTGCGGAGGGTGTTGGGTCTGAGGATTGGAACGACAATTTGACGTGCCGCTATTGATTTGCGGTTGTCTTCCCTAACCCATGCTACTGACAATGCCCACAATGACCCGTCTGAACTTTTGTATATGCCCGGTCCATTTTCTTGGCGAACAACTCGATACCTCGAACACACCCTCGTGCAGTCAGAGCTCGCATCCAAGACCTGGACATCCTATGTAGCATCTCAAAGTGCTTCAGCACACAGATCAATTGGGAACGTCTGGAATTTTTTGGGGGAAGTTGGACGGTTACCTTTGGATGGTGCATCTTTCTCAAACGGAAGGTTCTCCAGTGTCACAACATGTCGGATACCGATGCCTGCCATTCCCTGTGCGACGGTATGGTCACGGTACCGTTCACCCCGGGTTCTAGTTCTCGGCTTGTACGACAGCGGACATCAACGGACATTGGGTGTATCTCTTGTTGGCCGATCTTCTGGATGAACTCTGTAATAGGACGCTGAATGGGCCAAGGGCGCAAAGAATGTGCTAGTATCCACTTTACTCTGGCCCCGGGAACCGAGCAGAATCAGGGCCCAAGGTCGTCAGGATCAATCCAGGGACACCCATGGCCCAGATTGCAAGCATGTTGTGGCTGTGGGAAATGTCGAAGGGAAAGGATATACTTGTGGAGGCCCTTGCAGTTGAAGATATGGCAGTGGCATGGTTGTTCAAGGGGCCTTTACCTTTGTAGTAAGCCAACACTTTTTCGCTCTTTGTTCTGTTTCGCGACCTTTTTCCGCTCGACGGATGTACTTTGGCTCTTAGTTGGTGTTATCATGATTACACACTCCCCACAACTAGGTGTGTGATGGTACTCAATAGCTTCGATTCATGTCACTAAGTTGAGACCCAAATGAGGACTGTCCACTGTGGGTGCTTGTTCTATCCGGCTTCAGGCCAGCTTCGTGTCGACAAATTACTTGGGGATCCCATGCTAGGGACATTAAGATACTTTTCGCGACGGCATTGATGCTATCATGCCATTTCTATGTCTCCGTCCTCGTCGTCATCACTGACCTCTTCCCACTCCTCGTCATTGTCATCCTCTTCTTCCGCCGGGGACGGCTGGATACCAAGAGCATCCAGAGCTCCGATAAGCTCCTTGACGTGGTCAAGTAACGGTATGTCTGGGTGCCCCTGGGAAGCGTGCAGCTACGAGGGGTGGCGGCGCGTCAATGCTATTGCTACGACCGCGAGGGGGGGGGAGAGAAACGACCCACCGTCTGACAGGTTTCTAAACAATCCCGAGCGTCCCCAGCCATATCTTGCCATTCCAACTCTCGTCCATCCTCGCCCAGTCCGTCAGCGGCGGCAGCAGCGACATTCCCTTCTTTTTTGCGCTCGGCCAATAGCCACCAGGTCCAGCCCATGAGGTACCACCCCTCGATGTTGACATCGTCAGTGGCGAGCACGCCTTCGAGAAGGGATAGCGCATCCGGATAAGCACCGCACTCCAAGAGCAGCTTTGCACGCGCGATGCGCGTCTGGATCGGTAGCGCGTCAAGCAAGAGGCGTGCGTGAGACCGTGGGTCGGCCGTGGTCGCAGTAGCGTCGTCGCCGTCGTCGTCGTCGTGTGCGGGAAGCGGTGGGAACGTCCGGAGAGCGAGCAGTGCTTCGTCTGGTTTTTCCTGCGAGATACGGACGCTGGCGAGCATCTGGAGTGCTTCCAAGTGTTGGGGATCGATTTGGAGGGCGTGTGAGAGGAGGGAATCGCACGTGCTCGAGGCGGCTGGGTCGACGCTGGAGGACGGATGAGCGATGGAGTGATGATGGAAGCGTAAAAAGTGGAATGCTTGCCATAGATCGTACTCTGGATCCATCCAGATTTCTACCATGCCGAGATAGGCGCGGACGATGTTGCCCTTGATCTCGGCGTCGTCGTCCTCGGATGCGATTCCGGTCGAGACAGATTTTCCTTTGAGCTGTGTCTGAAGGAGATCGATCGCAGATTGGTAGTGCGCGAGGGCAGCATGCGGGTCGTCGTCCGTGAGCTGTGCGAGGTACAGATAAGCAGACGGTGGTGGGGGCGAGGGAGCCTCGGGGTGAGGGGGTACGAGGGAAAGGAAGATCTAGAGCGGCGCGTCTCAGTGGATCTCCATGTGCTGACGTGCAACGTCGACGTACGTGCTTTGCACCATCGACGTCTCCGATTTCCAAGAGGACGACGGCGAGCATCTCCCTGGCCTGGTTCTTTTCTGCGGACGTGGCATCCTCCCTGGCGAGGACGCGCTCTGTGAATTTGCGGGCGAGGGGGTAGTCGCACTGGACGATGAGGTCCTGGGCTTTTGAGAGGAGCGACGGGATGGACGGGGATGATGAGGTCGTCGCTGTGGCTGATGTGGTGCGGGCAGGCTTCGTCCGGGCGCGAACCATGTCGCTCGATCAAATCAGGCGGTTGTTTGTTTCCAAAGCCGTTGGTAAACACCACTCCGGCCCGGGAAACGCCGCCGCGATATCATAGTTCCCTCACCCATTCGAATGGGGATGTACTTGTATAGTAACAACGCATTGCCATGTAATGAACTGGTCAGCACTGTGTCCCACGCCAGACAGCGAATGCCGGAGATATCACAGAAGCACATCAAAAGCACAGCATTCTACCATCGCGTTCAGACAGTGGGATTCCCAGAGATGTTTATGTCTGCTGGGAGCGAGTTTGTGCAATGTCTCCATTTGTGAGCTGTCCCCGAGAAAGACGAGGCGGAAGACTGGATGTGATCCTTCTCAGAGGCTATTCTTGCACCCATGATGTTCGCTGCCAGAGTAGGGATCGTAGTTGCACAAAGAAACGACGATTCAACGCCAGGATCCTGAGCAAAGTGGATCCCAAGTAGAGAGCACGAGCGTGTTCTACCCGCGTTATCGACCCCAAACCGTTCTCACGGAGACCTGACGCGAGATCATGAAATCAATCATACGTATCGTCGACATTGTAACCCCGATCGATTCGACTAGGACTTTTTTGATACCATCCAATCATTCGATCGGCTCGCCTCTTCGCTTCCACCACTACCACTCTGATTCCCCCCGTCGTCGTCGTTTGAAAACATGGCCTCCACCGCAAAATCGGGCCGCGTCTTGTTGGCGTACTCTGGTGGACTCGGTGCGTGTGATCTCGCGATTGCACGATCGCGTGTCGTGGGCCCCTGATCGGCAAGATCGGTAGATACGTCTTGCATCCTCGCATGGCTCGTCGAGCAGGGATATCAGGTATATGCCTACATGGCTGACGTCGGCCAAGAAGAGGCACGTACCACTTTTTTTGTCACAACGATCCTCACCTCTCACGACGTCCATCCACAGGACTTTGACGCTGCAGAGAAAAAAGCCCTGGCGTCCGGGGCTGCCAAGTTTTTCAAAGAGGTACCTTGGATCGCTTTCCTTGAAAGGCGAAGTACTCAGATGTATGACAGGACTTGAGACGCGAATTCGTCACTGAATTGATCTACCCTGCCGTCCAAGCCAACTGCATCTACGAGGTTTGCGTCTCTCCACAGACACCACCCTTCGCACTCTGACAGATCGCCCCAAACACAGAACGTGTACCTCCTCGGCACCTCGCTCGCTCGTCCCGTCATCGCCCGTGGCATGATCGCCGTCGCAGAGCGGGAAGGATGCGAGTAAGCAGTTCCAGTGCACCCTCGTCGTTCGATCCCTCACCGGTCCGTGCCCTGCAGCTACGTCTCACACGGTTGCACTGGCAAAGGAAACGACCAAGTCCGTTTCGAGCTCGCCTTTTACGGGCTCAATCCGGACATCAAAGTCATCGCCCCATGGCGTCTTCCCGGTACGTCTTGCCCCCCCCCCCTCCCACCATCTCCCGACGACGCTCACATGGCGCGCGCGCGCGCAGAGTTTTACAACCGTTTCGCGGGTCGTCAAGCCCTCCTCGCGTACGCCGCCGAAAAGACCATTCCCGTCCAACAAACCGCCGCCAAACCCTGGTCGACGGACGAAAACCTCTTCCACATCTCCTACGAAGCCGGCATCCTCGAAGACCCCAACACCACACCCCCCACCGACATGTGGAAGCTTACCCAATCGATCGACAACGCCCCCGCCGACCCCGACCACATCGCGATCGAGTTCAAAGCCGGTCTCCCCGTCAAAGTCACCACCGTCTCAGACAGGACCTACACAGACCCCGTCGAGATCTTCCTCGAGCTCAACGCGCTCGCCAGGAAACACGGGATCGGGCGGATCGACATCGTCGAGAACCGGTTCATCGGCGTCAAGTCCCGCGGGTGCTACGAGTCCCCGGGCGCGACCATCCTCCGCGTGGCGCACGTCGACCTCGAGGGGCTCACGCTCGATCGCAACGTCCGTGCGCTCCGCGACCAGTTCGTCACCATCGAGCTGGGGCGGATCTTGTATAATGGCCACTTTTTCACGCCGGAGCGCGAGTTTTTGACGAGCGCGATTCCGGCGAGTCAGAGGACCGTGAATGGGGTCGTCCGGCTCAAGTTGCTCAAGGGGAACGTGATCGTCGAGGGACGGTACTCGGACGAGGTGAGCGTCGCTAGAGACGAAGCGTGTGTGTGGTCTGAACGTTGCAACCCCCCAGGGTCTGTACGACGAACAGCAGTCGTCCATGGACGAACTCGGCGGGTTCGAGCCGACCGACACGACCGGGTTCATCCAAATTGAAAGCATCCGAATCAAAAAGTACGTCGACATGTTTCCATCCTGCGTTGACACGCGCTGATCGTCTGCTCAGATGGGCACAAGCCAACGCGCGCAAGGGTCAGGCTGGCGTCGAGCCCAAAGACGTCTATGGAGCTCGTGTCTGACGAAGCATCGCTCTACCATGCCATGTATGTATCTCGTGTACTAGTTAGAAACAAATGCACTGTCGTTGCTTGGATGGAGTGGTATACGAGCATGTAGATATAGTCATCGAAACCGTTCGTGGGGGTGTCGCGCGTCATGATCGTCATTGCATACATCGTCACCTCAATCGAACCACCCGGCCACCCGCATCGCTTCGGCAAGCCCATCCCACTCGCTGCGTTCCTTGACGTGCCCAGAAGACGACGCCACGCTGGCCACACCGTCGTCGGCAATCCGACTATGCGCCTTCCGACACGCAAGCTCGGTCGCGAACCTAGACGGCCGTCAGCGCCCGTCCCGAAAAAAAGGGACACAGACCGCACCTCAAACACTCGTCCAGCCGCCACCGAATACCCAAATCACCAGCTGCGTCCTTGGCCTTGGCCTCCCCGTCAGCAAGCCCAGGCACGTACGGCGGACCCGGCAACACGCGTCTGCTCAGCGCCCATATCATGCCCGCCACAAACGCCGCA
>JBBPNN010000469.1:0-23172 GCA_038090935.1 Hortiboletus campestris
TCTAATAATGGTGAGTAATATGGATAGCGTAAAGATAAGGTCATAGACCGCTCTAGAATCTGGTATCAGGAATTGAATATCTGAATATGAAATACCAGAATTCTCAACAAAGGTCCTGCCAAGTCTAGACAACCTGGTAAGGGACAGAAGAAGGATTGGTTCAGGAAGTGACAGGACACAAAAGGCAAAGGTAGAGCAAATGAGGTAACTTTTGCTAACAAAGTTACCATGGAGGCCGAGTATGTCAATGAAGGTTTTCTTCCTCCTAGTTTTATACAGGAAATACCAGAAGATCAAGTAATGGATGACTCCGCATCTACCATTGTGCACACGGGTTGGAGAGATGATGAAGACAACGGGATGAACGTAGCTGGGCTGTCTTCGATGCCCTTTCGATTTGGCTCCTTCAAGGAATGTCCTTTCTGAAGGAGCTATCACTACACCTGGGACACCAATGACAATGAAGAAGAAGGAGAAGAGGAAAAAGGTTCCTTTTTCTCTTGGAGGCCTTGCCAGCTCATCCTCTCATTTCAACAATATTGACACCTTGTTGAATGAGACTCATATCCAGGCATTACTCCCATCTATGCCTTTGGCAATAGCCATGGCAACCCCACGAGACATAGGAGAGCGCTTACCCAACTACAATGATAATGTCATGTACAGATATGATAATGAATACGATGGGCTTGACTATTATCACGGTGCTTTCGCACTAGGGGGAGTTTCTGACAAAGAGTTTGCCTGACACCACTGGATGATTGACAGTGGTTGCACCGATCATCTTTCTCCGTTTAAAGATGACTTTGCACATCTAGGATCTAACACCCGTTATGCCGTTGTTGCTAACGGACACAAAGTTCCTATGTATGGTCTGGGTAAGATTATTATTCAGCCGAAAAATAACCGAGCAGATCCTATCGTTCTCTCGGAAGTGTGGTATGCACCACATGCAGGACACAGACTTTTGTCTGTTCCTACGCTTACTAGCCAAGGCTATAAGTGTACAATCAACAATCGGGAATCCAACATCTGGGACACAAACGAGTGTTTGGTTATTAAGGCCGAAGTCTTATCTCCAAACAACAACCTCCATTGGTTTCAGTCATCTCGGATTACTCCAACAGACAGTCTACTCAACTCGCTTGTTAAGGAAGACTCTTACGATCTATGGCACCAACGACTTGGACATCCTTCCAAGAATGTTCTTTGCGTTGCTCCTTCTCATGTTACTGGTCTACCCACTGTCACTCTACTGGACAACTCTTCTCCCTGCAAAGGCTGTGCCTTGGGAAAGATGCATGATCGTCCCTATCCACCTTCAGGTAAATGTGCTACTCGTTCTTTGGGACTTGTCCACTCCGATCTTGTTGGGCCTATGCCTATAGAATCTCGAGTTTGCGCACGTTATGTTCTTACTTTCATTGACGATTTCTCTGGTTTTGCAGTTGTTGTGTTTTTATGCACCAAGGATGCTGTTTCACGGCATTTCCAATCAATGGTTTCTTGGGCTGAAACCTTTACTGGTCACTCGCTCACCTCTGTACGTTCAGACTGAGGGGGGAAATTTATGGCTGGGATGCTTCAGTTGTTCTTTCAGTCCAGAGGCATTACACATCAGACCTCTATTCCTCACACCCCTCAGCAGAATGGTCGTGCAGAGAGGTTCAATCGAACTTTGCTTGAAAAAGCTGAAGCCACTCACCAACATGCTTGTCTACCACGTTCATTCTGGCAAGATGCTGTTGAGACTGCACTCCATATCTATAGTCGACAACCGATGCGTCGTCATGATTGGAGAACTCCCATTGAGTTATTCAATGGAGACAAACCTGATGTTTCCTACTTCAGGATATTTGGGACACATGCGTATGTTTTTATACCTCCAGAACAGCGACAAGATAGGCTGTCGGATCAGGTTCTATTCCTAAACAATATCGAGACGTTCTTAAACTCTCTAAACAGGAACAGAACTCATGGATGATTGCAATGCAGGAGGAGATTAAATCCCTCTCTGATCGCAAGGTTTGGACGTTGGTCGACCTACCTAAGGGTCATAAATCCGTCAAAGGGAGATGGGTATTTGCTGTTAAATCTGACGGTCGCAAGAAAGCTAGATTCATCGCAAAAGGATTTACGCAAGTCTTCGGAATAGACTATGAAGAAACCTTCTCTCCAGTTGCAAGGTTTGAAACCTTCCGACTTCTTATAGCACTAGCTGCGCTTCACGCGATATGCTGTTCCCGCTGTTCTTGTTTGTGTTAGGCTCTTCAACGAGGTGACTTTGGGGTTGGATGGCTGCAAACCTGTCGTGTCGTGTCGTGAGCGTGACAACGACTTGAGAAGGGGGGTAGAAAGACTGACCCGACGACCCAGGGAGACGGCGACAATGGCAGTGCCAATCGGCGGGGTATGGTGTCGGCCCGGGTCGGACATGCGGGGTTCGGGGACGTGGGACAGCCGATATCTCCGGAAGAGGGGGAACCTAATTATGGCTCGCAAATCATGAAACTATTTATTTGGTTCTATTTGTTGTACTTTACCTTGCTTGCAAAGCAAGGTCAATGCAATGTGAGTTCGTGTGCAGATTCAAAATAAGAACAAATATAGATATATAAGTACATTTCAACGATCCGGCGTATTCCGCAGCACCAAAAGATTCACGTGGCTGGGAATCTCGGGTCAGTTCATCGACGTTTGAACTCGTAATTCACTGCCTCCACTTACCGTGCACAGCACCATAGACTCCACGATAGTAATCTTCTTTCGTTTTGCTTGCCAATTCATCCATTCTTTTATCCTCTTGTTTCAATGCCTCAGATGGATGTCGAGTGAACAACGAGTTTTCGAAATCCCTCAAAAGACAAATAGAACCACGGCCGTGGCTTCTTGAAAGAGCCACATATGCATTGAAAGGGGTTAGCGAGAAACAGGTTGTTTTCCCGATGTCAACGATGAGGTTTTCGATGGTCTGACCTTGCGATTTGTAGTCTGTGAACGCATACGCTGGCGAAATTGGAAATTGTCTTCTCCTGACCATTCGAGAACCAATTTTGAAGTCCCGAGTAACAGGGAACAGTGGAACTTCACCTTTTCGGAGTCCTTCAAAGAGAGGGATACGCGGATCGTCGACGTGGAGAACTACACATACAGGCAGGAAAAGAAGTTTCTGTGCTGAGGTACAGAGTGTAGAAGGCGTTAACTGTGGTTCTCTGGGGTCCATAATGATGCTTGAGATCGTTCCACGAGAACCGTTTGCGAGGTGAGCTGCCACGGATATGTTTTCGGTGACCATGATCTTCATTCCAATCGCTAATTGCAACTCCATTGATAGATCGGCCGTGTCCCTTAACGGCATTTTCGCTACAAGTAAGCGTTGTGCCATGTTTAGCATATTTCCTTTCATCGAGTCTTCTGCACCAGCGCGATACAGTTGTGAATGAGTGTTTCGGCAGTGTTTGATAACAGATTCGGTGTTCCAGAATGACCGAACACTGTTACGAGGAGTAATCAGGAGAGCGTTGTTCCATGGAGGTTCAGCGAAATTGGGAACATGACAGTTCTTTTCGGTGAGAACGAGTTTTCGGATTTCAGATAAGTCTTCTGAGGTACATTCTCCCTCTCTTGCTCGGTTCAGAATATCGTTCCATACTTTGTCGGTTACTCTCATCTGTTCATGGAGTTTCACAACCGTTTTGAACTGCAGGAAAAGATTGCGCCCGAACTGACAGCGTGCAGTGGGAGGAACAGAGGTGAATAAAGATCGGTTGATATTCGCAACCGGCGGAAACTGATGAAAGTCTCCTGTCATCAAGTAACTCATACCTCCAAAAGGTATTGTCGAGTCGACAACACCTGCTTCCGCTTTGACAATGCCGCAAACTTGAGATATCAAGGTAAGCACGTCAGACGTCAACATGCTTATCTCATCTGTCGACAATAGGAGGGTATCTGAAATACGACAAAAGGGGGTCAGCTCGACCTCTGCTTATCGAAGCAAAGACCCTCGCACAGGCCCGGTCAAGCTGAGTCATCCATCCCCTACAATGTCATCTCCGTCCGCCAAGAGAGCAAAAGTAAACTCTGCAGGTGAAAAGTCTACTACGAAAGGAAAAGAGAAAGAAAAAGATTCAGACACTCAGACTGAAGATTGATTGACACTTACTTTCTCCCTCGACCGACAACCTGTATTTATAGTAAAAGTACTGAAACAAGTAGCATGTACACATACAACGTTACGCAAATCTGAAGTTCTGCTTCGTGCAGATTTGCGTAACGCTCACACAAGCAAGGTTTAAGTCGTCAACGACGACCCCTAGTATTAATATGGGAAATGCTTTCTCTATTCACCTAATGTCCGGCAAGTCTGAGACCTCTCGTCCACAGGTTACCCTTCCTTACCCACTCTGTGCAACTTTTAGATCGCGCCCTGGAGGAGCGTGCCCCATGACGACAATGCCCTACAACAACCACAACCACGCATACATGCACCCATATCTGTCACTATCGCCCATCTCGAGTTTCGTCGACCCTTTCCAACATTCTCACACAGTCTACCCCCCATAGCCTCTACCCCCACCTTTCCAATGCGTGCACAGAGGCTCCTCCACTCGGCGATCATGAGGAACGACCCGCACCTTCGCGAGCCAAACACAAGAGCGGCCCGCACGGGCAAACCATGCAAATATATCGGGAAAAGTTTTACGAGACGCAGAACCAGCGGAAAATGGCACTGTTTCAGCCTTTCTCGGAGGCCTCGCCGCTTCTGCGCTCGGTCTCGAGGCGGGTACCGAGATAGGGGGCGCGGGAATGGGAACTGCAGAATACATCTATGTCTCTGAACATTTTACGGCGCACCGGTCGATGGCTAAACATCGAAGCATCGAGCGTAAATGACGGCGCAGAGGTGTATCATTTTCAAAACATCGCCAACGAGACGGCGCTCATTTTGCGTGTACGGCGTCCCCTCTACCATCTCCATAGACTGGACTGAACCTCGTTTGGGTGGACGCCTTCGTGCAGAATATTATGGGCGCGTTCGAGTCGAGTTGTTTATGTTGTGTGCACGATTTGTTCGTGGGGCGGCAAGGGCAAGTGACCCGGCATGAACGACGTGGACGATATATGGATGATGTCTGCTAGGAAGACCTGGGGACAGAACATCGCCAACAGAAGCTCAGGTTTGGAGAAAAAAAAAAGAGTGAGACAAGAGGAGGGGGTACATGATCGACACCTTTTCACATGTGCGGGGTCGTTCAAACGTCCGATGCAAGCGTCCTTGAATTCGTCTCAGATGGGTGGCAAAAGAAGGAACTGTCACCGTGTCATTCAACCGTCCCTCTATTTCAAGACCATGCATACTATCTCTTAAGCTCGAAAAGGAGCAGCTCAGAGATATGACGTATATTATGCAGTCTTTGGCACTGTGATCCTTGATGACGCCGACTCGGATTACGACTTGGATTTGGATGGCCACCGATGCGATATTCAATCAAAAAAGGTGGTTTCTGAATTGAAACTATCCTAAGGATACGAACTGAGTTTTCTCACGTATTGTTAGAGCTATAAGTAGACACAGCCAAACAATTGTCTGCTCTTGAAGTTTATTTATTCTGTCAACGGACTGTAATAATTTAGGCCAACTTTTCGTGCTGCAGGTATGCCTCTCACTGCAACCACTCAGTTTCCCGCTCTGAATAATGACGAACTGCTGTTTTAGCATCAGAAAGCACGAGATATATAGTGCCCTGACCGTGAGTTTCCATACCTTGCTTCTAGTTTATCAACTTACCTATCCGGCAGGACAGCGTACTACAAGCCACCGGCGTTTCTCACCGGCAGGATCAAGGGAACGGAGGAATCCCTCGGCCCCAGGCCCAGCCACAGCTGGATGCGTCCTCTTCCTCAGGCTCTGCAACGTCCTTGGGCGAGATTGAAGAAACAGTCATTACGAGTACGAAGTTGATTTCTCTACACAGCTTGCAAAGATTGCTAATGACAAGGTAGGTATCCGAGCGACGGATGTCGCTCTTGGCCTTAAACGGGTTTCCGGCGGCTTTTACGCCGTGGTGCGCCACAGTGGCCTTGAATGGAGAACCGAAAATAAGCGTCCGTCAGTGAATCACGATGTCGTCGAATGGAATGGGCCGATCCCAATGTGAGTCCCCCCTTCTCCGACTGCTGTTGCTCCTGACAGCGTTCACAGACCGTCAGATCTGTCGGCCACTGTACGTCTTGAGGTGTATGCATCCTTCGAATTGCAGCCCACGTTGGGTGTTGGAGAGCAGCTGCGAGAGTTAACAATTACCGTAGAACGACTATTGGGCTACGGTGCAAAGCACGTTCGTGAGTGTGGCCAAGTCCTGCACAAGGGTCTGGGTACTTAAACCATGGCAGTGTTTACCTCCTTCCCGAAGGATGGGGACGTTGTGTCCCTGTGCTCGTCCATTTTGGTAACTATTAAACAGCAGAAGTGCTCGAGCTGTGATTCATCAGCGCCGATGGTCCTTGGCCCTCATTACGTGAGTAGGTGACTTGTGTCAACACGAACCTCGTTAATCAGTGCATGTCATAGTCAACCACAGAATCCCGAGGCGAGCTTGAAGACGCAACAAACCAAGGCCAAGACGCTCTCTTGCGTTACCGAAAGTACGGTGGGAAACGTGATCTGAAGCGTTCCATTGAACATTTTGAACGGGCACTCAGTATTTGTCCGCTGGACCATCCTTGTCTTGCGGCTGCTCAGTCGAACCTGGCGACGGCGAAACCCATCCTCTGTTTGGGGGAGGTCGCGGATGCCACCCTCGACCTTCCCCTTAACCTGTATCGCAGTGCGCTTACTGGCCGTCCTGTCGGCCACGTTGACCGGCATTCTACGTTGATTCAGCTGTCCGCGGCGGATCTTCCGCGATTCGAGGAGCAGAGGGATGAAGCCGAGAGAGCACGGGCTGATGGATTGCTGCATAAAATGATGGAGCTTGGCTCTAAAGACAGTCATGAAAACCGAGCTACGAATTGGGTGCTCCAACCGCATGCTGGATGTAGAGGAGGCCCTGTTCGGCCGGATAGTCAATCGTCGGTGGAGGATTCAGCTTCACGCTCAACGGACGAGGACCTTTGGATTTTGAATGTCCAGCTGGTGCACCGCTTCCGACGGTTCGGTGATCTAGTCGATCTGCAGCAGGCAATCACGGTTATTGAGGAACTGGCTAGGTCTACTTCGGGTTGGGATGACCGATACAGCGCAGTACTAGGGCGTCTCGGCTTGGTTTTATTGTATCGATTCAATCACATCGGGAGCTGAATGACCTCGAGCTCGCAATTTCGACGCTCAGGGATGCTGCAGACCTCACTCCTCATGGCCACCCTCCCCGACAATCTCAATAATCTCGGCAGCTCTTTCTTCGCTCGTTTTGAGCGCCTTGGGGAGCTGAGTGACCTCGAGAACGCAATTGCGAGGCACAGGGAGGCTGTAGACCTCACTCCTCATGGTCACCCTCACCAGCCCGGCTATCTTAACAGCCTCGGAACCTCCTTCGCTCGTTTCGAGCGCCTTGGGGGGCTGAGTGACCTCGAGGATGCGATTTCGAGGCAAAGGGAAGCTGTTGACTTCACTCCTTATGGTCACCCTCACAAGCCGGCCCGTCTCAACAACCTCGGGAACTCTTTCAGAGCTCGTTTCGAGCACCTTGGAGAGCTGAATGACCTCGAGGACGCAATCTCAACGCTCACGGACGCAGTTGATCTCACTCCTCATGATCACCCACACAAGCCCGCCCGTCTTAACAACCTCGCTGGCTCCTTCAAAGCTCGTTTCAAGCGCCTCTGTGAACTGAGTGACCTCGAGCACGCAATTTCGATGCTCAGGGATGCAGTTGACCTCACTCCTCGTGGTCACCCTCATAAGGCCGGCTGTCTTCATAACCTCGGGAACTCTCTCAGGGCTCGTTTCGAGCGCCTCGGGGAGCTGAACGACCTCGAGGACGCAATTTCGACGCTCAGTGTTGCTGTAGACCTCACTCCTCATGGTCACTCTCTCAAGCCCAATTGTCTTAACAACCTCAGCAACTCCTTCGCTCGTTTCGAGCGTCTCGGGGAGCTGAGTGACCTCGAAGACGCAATTTCGACATACAGGGATGCTATTTACCTCACTCCTCATGGTCATCCTCACAGGCCCGACCGTCTTAACAGCCTCGGCAACTCCTTCAAAGCTCGTTTCAAGCGCCTTGGTGACCTTGGGGACGCTGAGCAAGCAATCTCCCTTTATTTGGATGCTGCTTCTGCCCCCATCGGCCCCATTAGTGTTCGATTTCATGCATCACGGAACTGGATATCATGTGCTCGCCATATACACCATCACTCTCTTCTCAGCGCATGTTCTGTTACCATTACCCTCTTTCCTCAACTTGCATGGATTGGCCTCTCTCTTCCACGACGTTACTCTGAACTCATGCGAGGTGAGGATGTAGTGCGGGATGCAGCAGCAGTAGCTTTGGATTTGGGACTCCCTGGAGCTGCTGTGGAGTGGCTTGAGCAAGGACGCTCGATCGTTTGGGGAGAGCTGGTACATCTTCGCGGTGCTTACGAAGAGTTGTCCTCCACTCTTCCACATCATGCCCGTAGGCTTTGCGAACTGTCTGCCGCACTGGAGCATGCTAGCGCCGCTCGCGAAAAATCCTTGTCTGCTCTCTCAGAACAGACTCAAAATGCAGTGCATCGTGCGACAGAGTACTTGCAACAAGAGGCTGATAAACACCGTATGCTCGCGATCGAGCGAGACAAACTACTCCACGAGATCCGAGGCTTTCCTGGCTTCGAGCGATTCCTCTTCCACAAACAATTCTCTCGGCTTCGAGCTTCGGCACACTCCGGACCGGTGGTCATACTCAACGCTGCAGAAAGTCGCTGCGATGCGTTGATTGTTCTTGCTGACGCCGACCATGTAATTCATGTACCGCTTCCCAATTTCACTTTCAAGCAATCCGTGGATCTCCGGAACATGATGGTGACATTGCTTGGCCACGCTCGTGCCACCCGCCATGACGCTAGGGAGGGGGGTCCGAGTCACCGTGAAACAAGGCGTGGCAACAGCTGGGAATCTCTCTTATCCTCCTTGTGGAAGGGTGTCGTCAAACCGGTTCTGGATGCCTTGGCTTTCACAGTACGTGATGTCATGTCACTTGAATTCGCAGCTGATCCGTTTATCTGTCTCCGACCAGACACCTGGGAACCTATCACGGATTTTTTGGTGTCCGACTGGCCCTTTCGTGTCCCTTCCCATCCACGCAGCTGGTTTCTATGACGCACAGCATGCCCAACCTGGGCACAAGGTGTCCGACTTTGTTGTCTCGTCATATGTCCCTACTCTCAGCATTCTTGCGCTGTCACCCAATTTCAGCACCGCACCTAGCGGCGATGTCCGGCTCCTTACTGTCCGTCAGCCACCCTCAGATGGACTATCTCGCCTTCCAGGTGTGGCCACCGAGTTGACACACATCAGGGAGGTGATTAAGGATTCGCCTTCAGCACACATCACCCTCCTGGAATCCTCTGACGGTACGGTTGAAGAAGTACTTTCCCTGATGAAGGAGGCGGACTGGGTCCATTTTGCATGTCACGGAGTCCAGGATGCCGCGAATCCGACTAATAGTGGACTTTGTCTCGCCAATGGATGCCGCTTGACACTTCGTGACATCATCGCGGTGTCACGTCCCCAGGTGGGCTTGCCTTTCTCTCCGCATGTCAGACGGCGATGGGCGATGAGGATCTTTCCGACGAAGCCGTCCATATTGCAGCAGGGATGTTGTTCGCGGGGTACGGGGGCGTCGTTGGGACGATGTGGTCGATCAGTGATAAGCTTGCGCCTAATGTGGCAAGGGACGTATACGGGCAACTGTTTCGGGACGGAACAAGGCCAGATTATCGGGAGGCTGCACGAGCGTTGCACGAAGCTGTTGGGCGCCTTCGACATAGCAACGCGTCGTTCGTCGAGTGGCTTCCGTTCATCCATGTGGGTCTTTGAATATTCGTGTGGCCACATGTTTTCTACTGTCACGGTACTGTCTGCCTCGTCGTTTACGCGGATAGTGGTCTCGGTGACAATATAATGACTTGCTCCGAGTCAATCATCAACGAAAGAAAGGAAAGACGGTGACTCCCATTATGATCGGCACACAAACAAGAACAACAAGGACAACAAGGACAACAAGGATCTGGTAGAGTTGGCACCGATTATCGCAGCTCAACACGACCAGGATCCGACAAGACCCGCGATGAACTGTATTGAATGATCTAGATGGCGGCGTCGGTGGGGTTCGGAAGTCATGCGGAGTCGCTGTCCCTCGACCCCGCAACACTTATTTCGTGTACGTTCTAATCTTCGACATCTACACGCAGAGCGCAAACATCGGGACGACACCCTACCCCTGACCCGGGGCGCGGCTTCCCCCGGATCTCGGTCTGTGCACGGTCTCGTTCCGTCCCGGTAGCGCTGCTGTATCGCAGTGAAAGGGACGTTTCGTTGCTCGGACATGCCGGTGCTGGTATACTTTGGGACGACGGTGGCTCCTCGCCGACCCCACCCTGTTGACTTCAGGCTCGGCCTGGGAATGGAAAAGGCTGCGCGTCGACAGTACATAGTGCATCGTCGAACCGAGTGCTGCGCGCTAACTTCGCTGAGCACTGGATATTGAATATTGAATGGCGACGTGCGGTGTGTTACACATGAAACACCCCACCTGAGCCACACGATTGGTTCCCCCCGCGCGGGGAAAACCCAGGTCGTAGTTGGTGTGGTTGTTTTGTCCTGTAGAGGCGAGCATTCAATATAATACCCACCTGTAATGTAGTCAGATTTTTTCATTGTAAGAGTCGGCAGGAATCTTCAACTACTAGTAGTTCGACGATTAATCAGCAACCCCTGCGTGATTAGCTAATGATTTATGCGCCATTCTTCCTCATGATCCGCGACGGCGGCGACGCCAATGGACGAGAACGAAGAAATAGTTATTGCGAGTACGAAGTTCATTTCTCCCCACAGTTTGTAAAGATTGCTAACAACAAGGTAGGTATCCGGGTGACGGATGTCGCTCTGGGCCTTCGACGAGTCCCCGCCGGCTTTTACACCGTGATGCATCACAGTGGCCTTGAATGGAGAACTGAACTTAAGTGTTCGTCCGTGAATCACGATGTCGTCGAATGGAATGGGCCGATCCCGATGTGAGTTCCCCATCTCTAACTGGGGTTAGTCCTTACAGAGTTCACAGACCGTCAGATCTGTCGGCCATCGTCTGTCTTGAGGTGTATGCATCCTTTGAATTGCAGCCCACGTTGGGTGCTGGGGAGCGGCTGCGAAGGTTAACAATTACCGTGGAGCAACTATTGGACTACAGTGCAAAAGACGTTCGTGAGTGGGATGGGGTTTTGCGTAAGGCTCTGGGTACTCACGCGATAGCAGCGTTTACCTTCCTCCCAATGGATGGAGACGTTGTGTCCCCGTGCTCATCCATTTTGGTAACTGCCAAGCATTGGAAGAGCGAGAGCAGTGATTCATCAGCGTCGATGGTCCTTGCACCCCATTGCGTGAGTAGACGAGTTGTGTCAACGCGATGCTCGTTAATCAGCGCATGTCGCAGTCAACCACAGAATCCCTAGGCGAGCTAAAAGACACAACAAATCTGGGCCACAGGGCTCTCTCGCGTTACCGAAAGCACGGGGAGAAACGGGACCTGGAGCATTCTATTGAACAGTTTGAGGCGGCGCTCAGTGACTGTCCGCTGGACCATCCTTGTCTTGCAGTTGCACAGTCGAACCTGGCAATGGCGAAACTTATCCTCTGTCAGGTCGAGGACACGAACGCCTCCCTCGAGGTTCCTCTTGGCTTGTATCGCAATGCACTCACTGCCCGGCCTGTGGGCCACTTGGATCGACCTTCCACGTTGGTTCAGCTGGCCGTGGTACATTTCGCGCGATTCGGGAAGCATAGGGATGAAGTCGAGAGTGGACAGGCTGAGGCGTTGCTGCATGAGGCGATGGAGCTCAGCACTACAGACAGTCATGAAAACAGAGCTGCAACTTTCGTGTTCCAACTGCAAGCTGGGCGTAGGGGGGACCTTGTTCGGCCGGATAGTCAATCGTCGGTGGAGGAGGATTCAGCTTCACGCTCAACGGACGAGGACCTTTGGATTTTGAATGTCCAGTTGTTGCACCGCTTCGAACGGTTCGGTGATCTAACCAACTTGCAACAGGCAATCACGGTTTTAGAGGAATTGGTCAGGTCTACTTCGATCAGGGATGACAGATATATCGGAGTACTAGGGAATCTGGGTGTGGCTTTATCATATCGATTCGACCACTTGGGGGAGCCGAGTGACCTCGAGGACGCAATTTCGAGGCTCAGGAATGCTGTTGAACTCACTCCGCGTGGACACCCTGACAAACCCAGCCTTCTTAACAACCTCGGCAGCACCTTCCTCGCTCGTTTCCAGCGCCTCAGACAGCTGAGTGACCTTGAAGACGCAATTTCGGCACGAAGGGATGCTGTTGGGTTGATTCCACATGGTCACCCTGACAAGCCTAGCCATCTTAACAACCTCGGCAACTCCTTCGTCACTCGTTTCGAGCGCCTTGGACAGCTGAGTGACCTCGAGGACGCAATTTCGAGACAAAGGGAAGCTGTTGAGCTGACTCCGCATGGTCACCCTGACAAGCTCGGGCGTCTTAACAACCTCGGCTACTCCTTCCTCACTCGCTTTAAGCGCTTGGGGCAGCTGAGCGACCTCGAGGACGCGATTTCGAGGCAAAGGGATGCTGTTGAGCTGACCTCGCGTGGTCACCCTCACAAGCCTGGCCTTCTTAAAAACTTGGGCGATTCCTTCCTCACTCGTTTCGAGCGCCTGGGGCAGCTGAGTGGCCTCGGGGACGCAGTTTCAAGGCAGGGCGAAGCTGTTGAGCTGATTCCACATGGTCACCCTGACAAGCCTGGCGTTCTTAACGACCTTGGCAACTCCTTCCTCACTCGTTTCGAGCGCCTCGGGCAGCTGAGTGACCTCGAGTACGCAATTTCGAGGCAAAGGGAAGCTGTCGAGCTCACTCCACATGGTCACCCGCACAAGCCTAGCTTGCTTAACAACCTCGGCCACTCCTTCCTCACTCGTTTCGAGCGCCTGGGGGAGCCGAGTGACCTCGAGGACGCAATTTCGGCACTCGGGGACGCTGTTGAGCTCATTCCACATGGTCACCCTCAAAAGCCAGGTCTACTCAACAACCTCGGCCACTCCTTGCTCACTCGTTTCAAGCGCCTCGGTGAGCTCAGTGACCTCGAGGATGCAATTTTGAAGCAAAGGGATGCTGTTGAGCTCATTCCGCATGGTCACCCACTCAAGCCCAGCTTCCTTAACAACCTCGGCAACTCCTTCAAAGTTCGTTTCGAGCGCCTGGGGGAGCTAAGTGACCTCGAGGACGCAATTTCGGCACTTAGGGATGCTGTTGAACTTAGTCCGCACGGTCACCCTCCCAAGCCTGGCCGTCTTGACAACCTCGGCACCTCCTTCAGAGTTCGTTTCGAGCATCTCGGGGAACTCAGTGACCTTGAGGGCGCAATTTCGAGGCAAATGGAGGCGGTTCACCTCACTCCGCATGGTCACCCTCATCAGTAATTTGCCCACGGCCTTATCCGCACTTAACACACTTGGCCCGCCAAGAAAAAGTGCCAAAAGTGGACCAATTCGCAAAAGGGACTCAAGGCACGATTAAGACGGTTTTGCCCCAGTGCGTCCAAAAATTTCCCAGGTCACAATTGGAAAAGCAGAAAAAGTAAAAAAAGTACGCTAAGTAGTCTAATTACAAGACTTTCCGTCACGGCGAAACTATAGCACAAGCCGAAGACGTGTCTCATGTCCATAGGGGAGCTGAACTCACAAAGTCCTTGTGAATCATTTCTTCGAACCCCCTCGGCGTAACTGGATGGCGACGTGAGTCAAGGACAAGGGCAGGATAGAAAGGCGCACAAAGGGGAGACAGTGTTGCTTTGAACGTGTTGTGTAGCCATTTGTACCGCTGCCTGTGCTATTGACACAACATGAGTATGCGGTGATACCCGATACGATCAATCTGTACCATCAGTAGCACCAGAGCAAGAGCCATGGAGAAGGGAAACGTTGAAGTCAGGATTGATTGAGTCGAGGTGCGGTCGAGCTAGGGTAGTAGTACTGAGTCTTGTCGGCGAGACAGAGCACAGGCGTTGGACTAAGATGCGATCTTGAAAGAGTGGTGATCCGCATACTTATTGACATAGAAGGATTTGAATACGTCGTATGAATGGTGTGGCTTGATTTCGAGTGGAATGGGGTCCGTGCCGTAGACGGGTATTAGATGTGCTGCGCGGTAGATTGAGTCGATGTGGATAACTGCATAGTTGGGCGTATCATCGGGAAGAGTGCCTGGGCGAACTATCCACATTCCGGTGAGCTCGTCAGGCTCCTCATCATCTTTATCAAACCAGCGTATAGCTGCACAAGGATAAGTGATCCCCTTATAGACGAAGAAGAAAAAACAAAAAACGCGGGCAATTTCATACCCGTGCATTCCATCTGCATCTGAATCCGTTCCGACGAATACACAGTCATAGCGTGGGCCCTCGCCCCTCCACATTGGAGAGGATTGGATGTATTCCTTATGCATCCCGCCAGTCCCACATAAATCGCTAGGTGCGTAAAATCGAGATGATGCTGAATTAAACACGGACACCGGCCCATCGTAGCAAGGAAGCTCGAAATGTGGGACAGCCATAATCTCGCATGGATTGTTGGGGTTCAGGAGCTCAAATAGAAAGCGTCGGAGGAGAATTATGAAGTCGGGAATGGCGAGTTCTATGGCTAATGCGCGCACAGTCCTAGCACGTTTGGATTCTATGTAGTCACATGTAAAAACACCATTACAAATGAAAGATATGCAAGAACATACGTCGATTTCGTGACAGCTCAACATCCGCTGCAAGCGTCATTGCTCCTTGGTCTGCTTCCTCATCCTCATTGTCAGCTGCAAGACTTGCTGAAGGGCGGTTTGAAACACCCCGTGTGGTGCCATCTGCGGGAGCAGCACCAGGATTGTCTGTGGATGTAGTAGATGAAGCCATTTGAGCTTTGGTGGTTGGAACTTGAAATCAGCCGTTAAGTAGCCTACATTCAATAATAAAATACGTACCTATTAAGTTGAGGGCACTTGATAGGCACGTTCCATTGAGCATACCACGACAGGCAAAGTTGGTTCGTGCAGCCGAGAGCTTGTCAAGTCGCTGGTTAGTAACAAGGATCTGACCAAGAGCCTTGTGCTTGTTTGACCGGCGGTATGGTTTCTTTACTGCAGTGATATGCTTGTTTTCTGTTATCGACGAACAGAGTCCATTTGGTGTGCCAAAGAGTTTGATTAGCTCAGGATAGTGCTTTATAGAATGCTGTCGGGGGAGTGAAAACGTTGAAGCAACACCAGTCGTCTTGAAAACTTCCCGGTAACGGTGGAAGCGTTCGATTGCATCGCTGATGCTGCTCAGCACGGAGTCAGTAATGACGTTTCGACGAACAAGATAGCAAAATTCCATGAATGCACGGAAAGTGCGTAGGATATCGTCTGGGACATAGCCTTCTATTGCCGCAATGTAAACCTTATCATTTGGTTATGAAAAACGAAAAAATCCATGACTGGGACGAACAAACCTTCATCAGTGCCTTGGAATCATTACCGGTCCACTGTTTGAATCCCCGACCCTGTGGGAAGCGACGGAGGCCAGTAAAAGGTGCGATAGTGGCAATACTATTGTGGAATGTTCAGTGACGAACAGCAGAAAGTAGAGTAATAACATGTACCGTCTATCAATGTCATCCATAGTGCACTCTGCTTGTCGCGTTGATCCTGATGTTAGTAGGATGAATTTCTCTACCCAGTCTACTAAGTGATCTTTAAAAGTTCCCTTGATGAGCTGGTGGAGTATATCCGGAGCGATGAGTTGATGTATGTCGGCATGAGGGAAGTCATTTGTGAATGGCTAGAAACAAAAATAAACCAGCGTCACTGATTCACCATATGAACGAAATAGAGGATAGAGAATACATACAACAAGGTCACCAACGATACCAAATTTGTTCCACATTTGATCCAACGTAGCATTCTGAAACAAGGTCTCAGTCAACCACTGACAACGGTTTATAGTATCTGGGTCTGAATCAAGTGTACCACATGCGGCAGTACAGCTGCAATGAGTATTGTCAACGCTAGTGTCTGCCACGCAGTGGCTCTTCCAGCAGTAGAGCGACAGACTTACCGTACACACCAGCGACGAACAACGCAGGCCAGCAGCACCTGCTCCTCGTAATCAGCTATATATGGACCAAGCCCATATATTGTTTTTCGGAAATGTCCATCGCCATAGCGAACGATCTCGGGTGTTGTCATTGCTGGTTTTAGGCTTTGAAGGATCGCAGACAGCGAGTTGTGAAACAGTTGGCGACGGAACATTCGAAATTCCTTGTCTGACGAATGCTCCCTGGTCGCTTGATAGATAGAGTCAGTACATGTATAGGCGAGTTCGACAATACAACTCACTTTTTGGAATGGCGAGAAATCCAATAACAGCAATGGCATCTTGATGCCCCCGGCGGATGGTATTATGAACATTGCCGATCGACATATAGAGTGGGTAATATTCGTTGTTACCGGTTGCGACAGATACAGTAGTCTTGTCACTTCCCAAAATCACTGGAACGAAAGTTGATCCGTGCGTTGTTGGACTCTCCTCAACTATTTTATCCTAGGTAATAGTAGCGTAAGGTGCTGAGTCGAACCTAGTATAAACTTGAAATTAGCTTACCGCTTGGAGCCATGCCCAATCTCCAGACATAAAGTCTTGATATTGCCGTTCGTCGTTGTCAACTTGGAATTCCCGGTAGGGCACATAGTCGAAATATTCTTTGAAGTCCGGGTTTGCGAGCATGTCGTGAACGCAAGCAAGGGGATCACGAAACCAGACGTTGAACGATTGGTCCATCCATGGTAGCCGGTCTGGTGGTGGCTGATTGCCTGAATACTTGATGGAGAGCTTTGACCATTTCGTGCCAGCTAACGGAGTGTTGTCGATAACACTATATAGGTGTTTCGCACTTGTAAACGGAGGCATCTTGCGCTGCGGATTATTAGGATCCGCCTCGAGTAGAGTCGCCGCCCATATGTCCATAAGAGCGTCAATTTGTCCTGCGCTCATCTGAGTACGTCGATATAGGAGGTCGGCTGTTTCAAATTGGGTGCGATCAGCGTAAGGAGTCCAATCGTTGTCTGACGCAGTATGAAGTGGCTCGGGTTGTGCATCAGGCGGAAGGAAATTTCCTTGCGCATCACAAGGTCGTCCTAGAGACGCCAAAATTTGTTAGTAGTTACTTGAATGAGAAACAATGTGACTTTACCATTCAAATAAGGGTGAAATATCCGACGCAAGGTCTCACCCATCCTCAACTCTTCGTGCGTTTGCTGATCTGGAAAATTCTCGCCCTCATTTCCAGCTTGGGATGGTCCAGGAGAGGACGGATATATCAGAGAGTTCGGGGATGGGGAAGACGGGGGATGTATCGGAGGGCTCGGAGGAGGAGAGAGCGGTGGATTCCTGTACCGCGGACCATTAACTGGATGGGCTGCCAGACGGTGCTTGGTTCGACCACCAGGAGTCTTGAACCACCGATTACATCCTGGGTGCTCGCATGGAAGTTGCAAGGAAACGTTTGCAGCGTGCACACCTGACCTTCGAGAGAGCATTGCGGTACTAATTCCGCTGACTTAGCATTCTCAAGGTTCAAGAAACTCATTGAGTTATGTATTTATTTGCACTCAGGGCAACCAGACTTACAAAAGGGTGTTTGAATTCGAACCACAACCTTCACTCCATACATAAACCGTCTCAGCCTTACTTGGCCATCAAAGCAACTTGATCATTCCTAATGAGTCCTCGGCGTACCCGTGCAAAGAACGCAACTGCTCACCCTGGAGCCATTGTCCTCGCATCGCAGGGCAAACGACGGACCAAGGCAGAAAAACAGGCTGACGACAACCGTGCAGCGGCAGAGCAAGCTGCAGCTGAGAAAGCTGAGCAAGACCGCGTAATCACTATTGCCAAGATGGTTATGGAGCTGCGAGCAAAAGAACAGAATGCTGCCATACCTGTGAGTCACGCAAACTTCAAATTTACTCCGTCCATCTTGACCGATGGAATTACAGGAGGTCCCGGGGCAAGTATCCGGTACAAATGGAACAAGTTCCTCCCTTAATAGCGCATCGACCAATGTGGTGGTTGGGCAAGGTCAGTAGCAACGTGTCTGCAAGGAAACAAGCACTCACAGTTTTGGTAGGCGATAAGCATCAGACGCCATCTAGCTTTGTGCAGGCGTCAGCCATGAATGCGAAACCAAAGAGGGCACCAAAGGCGTCGCTCAAGGCGATGATCACTGAAGCCAGCAAGACGATCACCGACAGCACCAGTGGTGATGGAACCAAGGCACCAAACCGTGTGTCACAATATCTAAAGTGGGTACTCGCATGTCACATCCGCAATGTTACTTCTCACTGAGTCCACTCTGTCATTCATCAACCTGTTGGTTGCTGACTACGAATCCAACTGTGACAGGAAGAAGTCCCTTTCTGGTGCTGTCAAAGGTTGGGCTGCGCTCGTCAACGAGAAAACATATTCAAAGGGTTCCACGAGTACAACACCTAATCCATCTGCGTCTGGTGCTCCGACTTCTAGCCGGGCTACAAAAGTGAATACTCTGACGACTACTAGTACTCAATGTTCTGCGACAGATGCTGGTATCACAACTAAATTTGGTGGCTTCGACCTTGATTCTGACGTGGAGCAAGAGACATCGCCTTTCAAGAACAAAGAGAGAAAGTTGAATGATAATGTCGCACTGGTGCATATTTGCGTACTTGATACGAGATTATAGACACTCACCAAACGACCATCTTAGGTTGTTCACTCCAGTCCTGACAGTGACGTTGAGATCAAAGAACCTAGTCAAATTCTGCCATGGTATCCTCAGGCTCAGAGTCAGCCTCATGTTTCCTTCACTCGTAACAGCAGTGTCGAGTCCAAGGCTAGTCAAATTCCGCCCTGGTATCCTCCAAGTCAGCCTCGTGCCCCCTTCACTCGTAACAGCAACGTCGAGATCGAGGGTAGTGATATTTCGCCATATCCTCCTAGTCAGCCACGTTTTCCCTTCGCTCGTCACGGTAGCGTCGAGATTGAGGGTAGTCAAATTCCGTCCTGGTATTCACCTCGTGTTCCCTCGGCTGGCAAGAGAAAGATGGAGGAGATTGATCTGGACAGCGAGCCCGAAGGCGACGAAACGGTTGAAAGTGATGGTATGCAGGTTGATACTGATGCGACACGTGAAATACGAACCACGATGTCGGTGAGTCCTTTTTGCTTTTTTTCGTATCTCTGTATGTTCTTACACCATGCCAGACGTCAGTCAGTGTCACAGCCATGGAAGATGCTCAGCCGGTTGCCAAGAAGACCAAGACAGAGGCAGGTGAAGAGACTCAGGTTGAAACGGGCACCGTTATGAATTCGGTGGATGCCATTGAAAGCAAGAAGACTCGAACTGTGAGCACCGAGTCCAAATTTCGCAGCGAATACAAAAATAGCAATCTTCCTGTTCCTGCGGATCACAAATGGATGAACGCGTTCATGGACACTGCCATTCTTTGGGCAGGAGGACAACCGAACATTTGGTCGATTCCTGACGAGACCCTGGCAACAGCACTCCAGGAAATATTTTCCGTTGTCTACCCAGACGTTCAATATCAAGTAACGGTTCACGGTGCTGTATTTGGTGTTGTACGTCGTCACCCTCATTCCTTCTTCACATCCTCTCATTTCCCTTTACTGAAATACAAATAGGCGTGGCAGCGCCTGCTTGAATGGCGCAGTGGATTCGGATCTACTGCCCTCGTTATGGCCATTCATTTCTTCTGGGAACTTGTCAAGGTTCATGCAGAGTCGACGGACCCCAATGCGGTAGTCCGAGAAGTTGCCGCAGATTTGATTTCGCCCCCCCATTTCCCATTCACACATGAAGATTGTGATGAACTGGATCCTGCTCGCAACTTTCGTTCAGAATTCATTCTGAAACTCATTGCGACTGCTCATTTGAGCAAAACAACCAGTGCCGTCGATGTTCAGTCCTTAGAAACTGCGAAGCTGCGAAAAGGCTATGGTTTGGAGTGTGTTGTTGCCCTTGCAGCCGCTGCGGTAAAATTTTCTTATGCTGCTCGATTTGATGTATTGACTGTATTGTTATCAAAGCTCGAGCATGCATTCACCCTTGTTCGTGACGGCACCATCGATGTACGGGATGCCGTGAAGGAAATGGCAGAAAAGAAGGGAAAGATCACACTGCCGAAGACACTCAACAAGGCGACTGGAAACATGAGCAAAGGCACATCCATGTTCTCTGTGGGTAATTGGGGCAGCGAAATGCAATCGTATGCTATCTCGGTCACGAAGAAGGGTCCTGAAAATACTGCCGACATCATTACCTCTGCATATGCGTTGCTCAACCGTGGCGCCACTAATTCTAGCTCCTCTGACGCCAATACCGTTGATCCACGTGCTTTACTTTGGTATTTTTTTAACTTGGTCTGTACTACAGGAATTAACTGACACGTTTCCCTAGATCTCATCTAATTGCTCATACAACTGAGCAGCCTGGTTCAGGTCGCGAGTATTCGGCCTGATTCTAATCACTCTTCCGTGCTGATCAGCCCGCTCATATCCACCTTCAACTTTTGCCAAGATTCAACCACTTTAATTACCCCTTTTCGTACCTATTCTCTTTTTCCAGCGGACGATATGGCACACCTTGTGCTACTTTTTCTACTTTTCCCCCTTGAGATGCTTCCATCCTAAGTACGAAAAGTACGAAGTTTTAATGGACAATATGGCGCATCTTGTGTCACTTTTTCTAATTTTTCCCATTGAGCTGCCTGATCACAAGTGCGAAAAGTGCAATAAAAGCAACGTACAAGTCGGATCCAAGAAAACGAGTGGCCTTGAGCGACTTGCGCCTCAATGCGACAAAGTGCCGACAAATTGCCGAAAAAGTCCGGATAAGGCCGGATAAGGCCGTGAGTAAAGTACTGATGTTCTTTTCCTCTCGCTTCTTCTGCTTTTCCTCGTTCCGCTTCTTCTTTTCGTCTTGTTTCGTCTTGTTTTCGTCCTGCTTCCTCTTGTTTTCGTCTTGCTTCCTCTTTTCCTCGTGCTGCCTCGCCTCATCCTCTCGTCTCTTTTGCTCTTCTTCCCTTTTGAGTTCTTCCTCCTGTTTACTCCGCTCTTCAAAGAGTTTCCGTTCTTCGGCTGCTTCTTCTGCCTGTAGCTTAGCCTGCAGTTCGGCCATCCGACGACGACGTTCAGCCTCAGCTTCTTCGCGCTTCCGCTGCTGCTCGAGCGTCTGCAGTGCAATCTCCTCAAGGCGTTTGGCCTCCTCGGCACAGGCCGCGCAATCAGAAGGCCGTCCAACGCCACACTTCCAAGTCATTCTGTGACGATCCGCCTGACACACCGCGCTCATTCTCTGCCTGCACTGTGACACGTCGTGCGGGTCGTGTAACACAGATGACCGACGAGGATGGCACTTCATCGGGCACGCATGTCCACACGCGAGCGTGAACCCGCTTTCAAGGGCAGCGTCGGGTGACGTCGTCAAGGCTTGGGTTATATAGCGACGGCGGATACCACTCACCATGGTTCCGTGCATCCACCGTCCGGACAGAGGTCATCGAAATCGCTCGCACGCTTGAGTAGCACGACACGCTCGGGATGCCTCTCGCACTTGACAGGGAATCCATCGTAACCGTACTGGGCGTCGTTGAGGAGGGTGAAGAATCGCTTCCAGAGTGCTCCCCCTTTCTTGGAATGCAAAAACGTGTCAGAGTTGCCGATCAAAATGAGACCATCTCGGGCACGTGAGAGGAGGACGTTGAGACGTTCGGGAGCGTCCATGAAGCCGATGGCGTTCGCTTTGTTCGATCTCGTGAGACTGGCGACCACGATGTTGCTTTCTTCCCCCTGGTAATTATCTGTGCCAAAGTAAATATGAGATGACGCTGTATCTCTCGAGTATCTTGCTCACCGATCGTAGCCAAATGGATTCCGCCTCTCTTGGCTTTGGACTCGGATGGTGCAGAAGAGTTCAGGCCAGCACGGGCGAGATCCGGTCTTTATCGCGCTTCAGGGCATCACGGAGCTGGTAAAGTTGGCCAAGATACGGGGTGAGAACGACAATGTCCTCGCTCTTGTACCCCTGTTGGGCAAGGTAGCGTACGATCATGAGTACCATCTGTACCTCGTACGTGTTTCGCTTTGATGATTTCGTGTCACCGTCTGCACGGTCGCCTACGAGCGCGTCGTCGTCTTCGGGATGATCATGATCTACAAAGATGATGTTCGAATGTATCCCGCGGATGTCAGGTCGTTGATGGGTCGAGGGGGCATCGATAAGCTCTGGGTATGTGAGCTCGCGGACGAAAGCAGATATTTCGGGGCGCATCCGGTGTTGCATCGAGAGCGTTTCGTGGGGGTAGCCCTTGAGTACAAGACGCTCGAAAAGCGACCGGTTCAGGTCAAATCCCTCGCCGTTTTCGACAGTCAATTCATAGTTGTTGACCTTGGGACGCAATTGCCTACAAAGGGTAGGTTGAGTAACAAAAGGCCGATATGACGTCGCAGACATACTTGTGGTCACCGATGAGAACCATCTGATCGACATTGTGCGACAAGGCAGTCAAGACGTGACTTTCAAGGATTTCCCCAGCTTCTTCCACCAAGAGGGACTTGGGTCCGAGTTCCTTGATCGCTTCAGCATAGATAGCTGCCCCGGTGGTCGTACAAGCGATAATCCTCTTCTGCCGCAAAACCGCAACAGTCGACTCTCCAAACTCTCGCCCGATCGCATCTTGTAATTTATTGTACTCCAGGCCAGCCTCGCATATCGACTCCGTGGCCTTGGTGACGAGTTCATGCCGCCACGCTGCTAGCAGCTGCTGGCGGGCCGAGTGGTCCATACCCCAAATCCGAGCGGAAGCTTGGACATGAGGGTCGCCACTCAACACTCCAGCATCTAACCCCCGGGCCCA